>OX246745.1:1097570-1213262 GCA_945910005.1 Isoperla grammatica
CCTCCCCCACGCATAATAAACTCGAAGCGTGGGAGAAGGAACGTTCGCACAGCATCTAATTTCTGCCAAGGGGCTAAAGGGGAAATATCAATTTTGTGAAGATCTTCGCACATCCTATCTAGTTCAGCCACTGGCGTTTGCTGGACACGAAATCCTGTAGGAACACCAAGATGCTGGTAGGCCTCTCCATCTGCCAAGGCTTTCATCGGTTTTCCTTGTATATGGAATATAGTGGGGAGTGCGTCTCTTTTTTTCCTACAGTCAATGCTAACCGAGGCACACTTCTTAGGATTAAAGGACAGGCCTGCCCATTCGGCTGCCACTCCCGCCACTCTTAAAAGACGTCTAAGGGCCAATTCATTCTTAGCTGTTAGCACAAGGTCGTCTGCATAAGCCAACACCGATATTGAATGCTTATAAAGTTCAGCCCCACAACTGTCACCCAAATTTGTGATCGCCCTAATAATGGGCTCAATTGCTAAATTAAACAGGATTGGGCTTAGTGGACACCCTTGCTTTACTCCAGCTTTCAGATCGATATCATTTGTATAGCCTTGCCCTGTCCGAACTTTTGTCACACTACCCTTGTACATGTCTGTTATTATCTCTAAGACGTCTTCAGGTACACCCAGCAAACGAAGAGTTTCTTTCATATACTCATGTGGCACTGATCCAAATGCGTTTGAAAGATCCAGCCAGGCAGCATATAGTTCTTTATTGTGCCTTCTGGTGTTATCAATTATCGATTGCAACACAAAACTGTGCTCTAAGCACCCCTCAAATTCCATAAACCCCTTTCACCGTCATCATCATCATCATCATCATCATCATCATCATCGTTATCATCGTCATCATCATCATCATCATCATCATCATCATCATCGTCATCATCATCGTCATCATCATCGTCGTCATCATCATCGTCATCATCATCATCGTCATCATCATCATCGTCATCATCATCATCATCATCGTCATCATCATCATCATCATCATCATCATCATCATCATCATCATCATCATCATCCCACTATGAATTGGTTGCATGATGCTACTACACGTGATGTTTGTGATAATCTTCACAGATTCTGGAAGTGCAACCCGACCCAAGCGGACAATCTGCCTGAAATGTTTGAAGGGTAAGGGCGGGGGCGGCTACGGCGGGGGCGGCTACGGTGGAGGTGGCGGAAACTATGGGGGAGGCTATGGGGGCAGCCCCCCTGCAGTGATAGCTGTGCCTGTGCTCATTGGAGGTATGTTACGTCGTTATTTTGTCTTATAAATATGACTCTCACAATAATGAACTAAGCAATTTATTTTATATATTTTATTGTAATTAATGCCAGTGTAGGGCACCAATGCCCTCTTTAGCCTGGTGAGTGATGATTGATGAATGATAATGAGGAAGGGAGAAGGGGAAGCCTAGTACCGGCACGTAGCCTACTCCTGTCGAAAAGTACCAAGGGGATCATCGGCTTTACGTCCCATCCGAAAGGACGGTGTAACTTTTACCAGTCATATAGGTTCCTCCACTAACCTGGACTGCCGAGCAGTTGACGAGAAGAACGAAGCTGTTACACAAGCTTTCGAACCCTCCAATCTGCTCTAACCAACGGTACCTAGTGTTTCAGAGGCGAGTGATCACCCATCTACCTCCTGACCTAGTCCGAGGTTGCTTAACTTCGGTGTTCGTATAGGAACCGGCTAAGCGACCATGGCTAAACCAATGCTGTACAAACACTAAACATACAAATGTACTTGGCCGTCGCTGAAGTTCACTGCATGGTCAGAAATCCCTTCAGGAATGTGGAATACCTGAGTTCCATTCCCAGCAAGGTAGATTTTTCTGCATTCTACCACAATAGTTGTGAACAACCTCATAATGGTCTACTATAGAAACAGTATTCTATATCCCACATTATCTGTACATTTTGATACAATAACCAACTTTTAGGACAATACAACCATGCTTAAAATGTTGATGCAAAAGGTGTGAAGTGTGAACACGGCCGCTTTTGAACAAACATGGACTTAACTGGCTTCCTGGTTGTGCTTGAATCCGAAGCAAGCAAAGAAGCGAATTGTGCACGGTCGCTTGTGAGTCATTGAAATATGTTCAATTCCTTAGTCAAGTCAAGACAAACCTCAGTCACAGCCAATCAGAGCGCAGTATTCTCACTCATAGCCAATGAAAGAAGCCTGTGGCTTAGACACGGGGTTAGTCACTGCAGAATGCAGACCACGTGCTATTGTTCTTGTATACTAAAGGGTACAGTTTTCAACGGAACGCTGTCTTTATTCCTTACTCTCATATTTGGCGGCTTGTGAATAATAATTAATCAGCAACTCTACATTCTATGTCTCTCTTTTGACCATCAAGTAGGCCTACGCATATTGACATTTGCGGAGCTATCTTTTAATAATGTTGTAACATATTCATCTAAAATGTCACACGTATGGGCGATAACTTCTTAATTGTCTTTGTCGAAATTAGATGAACAATTTTTCTACTTTGTTTTCAGGTTTTGGACTAGGAGGTGGGGGAGGGGGAAGAGGAGGAGGATACTACAAGAAGCCGGTGTACCAACCACAGCAACCAGCGTACCAGCCTCCCCCACAACCAGCGTACCACCCCCCACCACAACAAGCGTACCAGCCTCCCCCACAACCAGCGTACCAGCCTCCCCCACAACCAGCGTACTACCCTCCACCACAACCAGCGTACCACCCCCCACCACAACCAGCGTACCACCCCCCACCACAACCAGCGTACCACCCTCCCCCTCCACAATACCAGCCGCAACCCAAGCCCCAGTGTAACACCTGCGGGGGCGGGTCAGGATCTTTCAGTCAGTCGAGCAGTCAGGCTTCCAGTGGCAGTTGGTCAGGAGGATGGTTTGTAAAATATTACTAATACACCCATGGGCATACACGTTCATTCCTCGTAAAACAAGACGTTTTGTCATTACAGCAAATTAGTGGTTAATGTTGAAAGCAAAAATAACAAACAAAACAACTTACCAACTTACGTAATTCCCTTTCTCTTACTTCAAGGTGACAACATATCTAAGTGTTGGTGTCTTTTCTTTTCAGGAGATGAGAGGATGGGATCTTATGGTCGTGGCTGCAAATACATTTCTAACCGCAAATAACTGGAAGACATGTCGACGACAGCATCTGTCTGTTTGTTGAACAATACACTTTAATCAGTTGAGACAGTTTAAATAATCAAATTGGATTTTTCATTAATTTTTATAGAATAGAAAATTACCAAAACTATCACTCAAGTCTATTTGTATCCTTAAGTTCTTTAACAACGGCTTTGTACTATCAGAATTAGAAAACAAATTTCTATTAAAGTTTTTGTTCAAGAAATACTCTAAAAAACCGATCCAAATAGATTTTACCTAAGAGATGAATCCCACCCACACAATACTCACCCTCCTACAATACATTCACAGCTAAAGATTATATGTGGATATATATATAGATATATTATATGAGGACAATAGATTTTACCTAAGAGATGAATCCCACCCACACAATACTCACCCTCCTACAATACATTCACAGCTAAAGATTATATGTGGATATATGTATAGATATATTATATGAGGACAATAGATTTTACCTAAGAGATGAATCCCACCCACACAATACTCACCCTCCTACAATACATTCACAGCTAAAGATTATATGTGGATATATATATAGATATATTATATGAGGACAATAGATTTTACCTAAGAGATGAATCCCACCCACACAATACTCACCCTCCTACAATACATTCACAGCTAAAGATTATATGTGGATATATATAGATATATTATATGAGGACAATAGATTTTACCTAAGAGATGAATCCCACCCACGGTTTCTACAATAGGCCTACATTCACAGCTAAAGTTTATATGTGGACTTACTTTTACGATCTGATGATACAAATTTTAAAAATCCCCAAAAAATACTTTTGTCAGTTTGGATACTGTCAATATCCTTAATAAATTTACAAAATTGCATGTAGCCCCAAATTGGCTGATATCGTAACAAATGTTAGTCCACATCCAGAAGATGCTAAATAAATGATTTGTAAAGGCTGAATGAAACACCTCAACTATTTTACTCGAATTATTCTTTAATGATTGTGAGCCCAAATATCTCAGAATATAATGAGCTATCAATAAAATCTGTACATGAGAAAATCCATCCCATTGGGTCCAGGGATGCTCGGCTTGAATAAGCACACGGGAGAGGTTGTAGTTTGGCATTGCATCTCCAGGCCTTTGAGGAAGTGAGAGGGCCTAGTTGGTACAGCAGCATGTGATTGGTGCTAAATGCGACCGTCACAGAGTCCAGAAGGCTGAGATACAACATCTTGACAGTAGCGAGCAAAGTGAGAGCGACATTTACAACAACCTGAAACAGAACCAGGGAAACATTAGTTAATGCACAATTAGTATAATTTTACTCAAAATTACATTATTCATACAAGGAGAATGGACAAACTGACAATGAAATGTCATGGGGCGATATTTCTAGCTTGTCAATATTCTAAACCTTCTGTGTAATGCACATAGTAACCCACTGTACATAGAAGCGTCTAGATTTAAACTCATTACAATAATATATTTTGTTTACTCTATCAGCTAATTATAGAGTGTTATTCCACATAGAACCGTCTCGATTTCAACTCATTACTATAACATATGTGTGTACACTATCCACTAAATATAGGGTGTTATTACCAAGGGTATCTGACTTCTTAGAACATGTTATGGTAGTTATAGATCTTTCGAGTCTATCAATAGTGACGTATGTCGCGAAATTCGTATATAACTCGGGGTGAGAGTTAGGACCGGGGTCTTGACTTCTGAGCTGGGTGCAGCACGGTCATCACAAGGCTAGATCATATTGCTGGTTCAGTGAGTGATCATTAAATGTCAACCTACTAATTGCAGGGTACTGCGACTATTAGATTCACATTGCCTCCATAACATTGATAGTCAAGATTATTTAGTCAGTTAAGTTACAGTAAATTCAGTGTACATCATTGGTGAGTCTATCAACAACATGTTATTCTAAGTAATTGTCTTAAAGGTCTTAATAATGCATAACTGAGTTTTGATCACGACACATAATATGTGTCAAGAACCCTCAATACGCCTCACGAATTAAGTGGTATATATTGTTATAAAAAGGTCCGTCTCCTTATCTAGACGGTGGTGGCAGCAATCTTTTAATGATCAAATAAATTGTGTCTTTCATTAATATGTATTCGTTTATTTATTAATCTCATCTCCTCCTTGAATCCAAACATACCACCCACGACAGAAATGAAACCAGTGTTTTTATGAATTATGATACCTATGGCAGTTAGGGCTGAGTTGTGTAAACGTTTAAACGTGTAAAAGCCCGCGCGAAGAGATCCGTGTACAAATGTTCATACACGTATAACCATGTCCTATACTGGGCCCGACCAATCCCCTCCCCCGCCGGCCGCCACCACTGATGACGTTGGGTTACGATTATGAGGGGGAGGCGAGCTTGGGCCAATCCCAGCGTTTTGACTCGCGGTACCATTGGGTTTGAAAACCCAACGCTGACCAAATTCTGTAAACATGAACTTTTCTACCCCCCCCCCCCCCCCATCCCCCGGACTCCATCCTTGACTCCCGGCGTGTGGCAAGGTATCAACCCACTTTGAGTACAATACGTGGACACTTAAACCAGTGTGCCTTAGAGTGAATAAAACAACATCAACTATCCATTTTGAGTACATTATACAGGACAATCTAGTTTCAGTAACCAACAATCTAAAGCTTTTGGGGGTGCACATCTCATCAGATTTTAAATGGAACTATCATGTAAATCTCCTCAGAACAAAGACATCTCGACTTCTCGGGTTCTTGTATAAAAATCTAAATGACTGAAGCCGAAAGTAATATAATGAATTATAGTAATATAAGTAATTAATTAATTTTATTGATATTTTGTTAATTAAATACTTATTTTTCCAAATGTGTAATATTCACACTCACATATTGCAGAGTACAAATCATACAGTTTGATATGTTACATGCTATGTTTTTGAACACAATTTTTATATTGATTGATTGATTAATAATGTAATTATTCTAAGATTTTATTGTGACTGCTATAAAAGTAACTTCATGTTACTTTAAATGTGTTTGTACTTTAAAAGTGATAGTTGAGGTACATTTTCAACTTATTATCACGTTTTATCTAAAATTAGTTTTTTTTATTAATTGCGTAATTAACTTAATTAGTCTTGATTAATTTTTTTTAATCGTACCAAAAATGTAATGATTTTATATCATTTAGTAAGTAAGTAAGTAAGTAAGTAGGTTTTATTTCCATAATAATTAAAATTATTTACCCTTCCGGGTGTACAGGAAATTTGTCAGTCAGTCATGGCAAAATACAGAGCCAAATAACAAATTAAACATTAGAAATTAGAAAATTTACAAATTTTAAATTTAAATTTAAATTTAAATTTAGAAATTTTAAATTTACAAATTTAATACCTGATTTGACTACATTTAGTTCATTAAATCGAGGAAAGCTCAATTTAATTAATAAAGTAATCTTAACTAATAAGTCGTCAACCATAATTAGTTCGGTTTGAGGCCATCAATTTTTGGATTCAGCATACTCAAATCAGTCAGTGTGCAAATTTTCACGTTTCTTTCACTTTTTGCACTAATTTTAGACATCTTTATTCCACTATTAGAATATTATCATGTTATCTAATACTTCTACTTCATATCACTACATAATAAATAATTTACCAGTGTGGTCTATGTATCCATAACAATAGTATCAATATGTTCCCCTCCCCCCAACCCTTCAATCGAGTGGGTAAGGTAGCGGAAATGTCCTTATCTGGCCTCCTAGTCTAATTTAATTCAATCTTGTTGAAATTTACATGTACTTCACCCATTCTGTTATTTGTTTACTGGCGTGTCCATTTCACCTGGCGTTCTAGGGCGCACATACTTTGCTAAGTTCTGAGTCCGAATTCACCAAACTTTGTTAATCTGCGATTTAATAATCTCGAATTGGATTAATTACAAACTTTAAGCTCCAACGTGGTTTTCACTATCATATCAAATCTTCGTGCGTATTTACTCCGTCTCTTCACTAATGAGGTTCCAGAATGCACCAACAGATGGCGCAGGCCACATTCAGCTCTTAGTCTCGACTTAGGCCAGGATTGGTGACACTACGCCAACGTATGAAACCTAGAAATGCGCACAATTTTTTATTCATGAGGCCGACTGGAGCTAAAACCAGAGCCAATAACCGTACTCACTTTCGTGGGCAATTCTCAACCTGATCCCCTAACCTAACCGAATTTCGTGGGATGTCAGGTAGCTGGTTTAAATCACTTTAATTCAGTGTCACCCATCCTGACCTTATCCGACTTCCTAACCCTTTAACAAGAGACGCAACGCGTCGTCAAAGACGTGCTCAAATACACTTAGTTTTTTAGAATTATATTCTTTACGGCTTTATTGTTCATGAAGGGGACCTTTAAGTTATAATCTAAGATAGATCTGTAAATTGTCTACTTTTAAAAAAATCATCGCCTCTTTATGTTAGTGTTGTGAACGACGTCAAGCGTCGCCGAAATTTCCAAGATTTCCTTGTCATGTTCCACTTTCGGTACCGATTGTGGATGAACGGTGGTACCAAGTTAGTCGTAGCGTTGAACTTCAGGTCAGTAAGAATCCTTGGTGACGTAGTATGAGCGTCGGTAGCGTCGGTTTACACAGGTCGTGGTGAGGCGACGCCAACTTCAGGTAACCAAAATAGTAGATTTTTTGAGGTTTTTATTTTTTTACGAGTGAAAAGTTTGAGAAAGAATTTTTTAATTGTAAATTCCTTCTTATTAATCGCTCTCTTGATATGTTTCGTATTTTTTAAAAAATTACAAAATATAAAAATTTCAAAATTCTGCGATTGTGCTCTTCTGAGACAAAATTTGAAATTTTGGGCGCCTGTATCTCTGTAAGTATGACCCCCAGCTTATTTTCGTTTTCAGAATGTCTAGATAATTAACGCAAAAAAAATAAAAAAAATAAACAATCAAATTTGGACTACCCGTTTTTGAGCTACGATCGCTTGAAAACAAATTTTCCCTTAGTAAACCCTTCTCAACTATTCTGCTCTGAATATGGAAGATAAAAAGTTTGCCGGTAACGGGTCTCGAACCTCGGACCGCGAAAACACTAGTCGGCGCCGCTACTGCCTACGCCACGCCACAGGATGAAAGTTGAAGCGCTTATACTGGTACATATTGTACTGCTCTCAATGAATGCATGTATGTATCTCGATTCTTTCTCATCGTAATTCTAACCCCTAACATAGATGGATTTACGAACAGAGGGTCTTATTGGATTTAAAAAATATCCAAGAATACGATCTGAAAATAAAAAACCCGAAAATTGAGAAAAAAACGCCTTCAATTTTTTTTCAATTTTCGGAGTTTTTATCATCAGCTCGTATTGATTGATTGGTTGATCGCGAAACCGTCAATCGTTTGTGGAAACAACGAGCCGTTTGACGGTTAAAAAATAAACCCTGTCCATTCACGTTGATGTATTGATATAAATGTGTGAAAATGGTGAGAAAAAAAGAGTATGTGTAACGGGTCTCAAACCCTTGACCTTATGCACTCGAAGCGCCGACCTTCCGCGTACGCCACGACAACCGATAGAAATAGCATGGCTTACACTGGTATATAACACACTGCTCTAAATGTATGGCATATCTTGTTGTATTCAGATAGCTCGTCAGCACGCCAACATTAAAACATGCTTTCTCGGCTAACCGTAAATGCAAAGCAAACATTAACATTTTTCATGTATAGAGTAAGAATGTCCAATGGAGAAACTCTAATCATTATTTTCTTAACCCTTTAACAAGAGACGCTACGCGTCGTCAAAGACGTGCTCAAATACACTCTGTTTTTTAGAATTATATTCTTTACGGCTATATTGTTTATTGTTGCGATCTTAAAGTTAATTGCTAAGGTAGATCTGAAAATTGTCTACTTTGAAAAAATTCATTACCTAGCTATGTTTGTTGTGAACGACGTCAAGCGTCGCCGAAATTTCAACGATTTTCTTGTCAAGTTCCACTTTCGGTACCGATTGTGGATAAACGGTGGTACCTAGTAAGTCGTAGCGTCAAACTTAAGGTCAGTAAGAATCCTTGGTGACGTAGTATGTGCGTCGGTAGCGTCGGTTTACACAGGTCGTGGTGAGGCGACGCCAACTTCAGGTAACCAAAATAGTAGATTTTTTGAGGTTTTTATTTTTTTACGGGTTAACGGTTAAGATAGAATTTTGTGTTTCTAGGTTCCTTCTTATTCGTCGCTCTCTTGATATGTTTTGTATTTTAAAAAAAAATAAAAAAAATTAAAAAATCAAAATTGGACTACCCGTTTTTTAGCTACGAGCGCTTGAAAAAAAAAATTCCCCTTAGTAAACCCTTCTCAACTATTCTGCTCGGAATATGGAAGAAAAAAAGTTTGCCGGTAACGCGTCTCGAACCCCAGACCGCGAAAACACTAGTCGGCGGCGCTACTGCCTACGCCACGCCACAGGATGGAAGTTGGAGCGCTTACTGGTACATATTGTACTGCTCTCAATGAATGCATGTATGATGTATCTCGATACATTTATTGTAATGGTAACTCCAAATATAGATGGATTTACGAACTGAGGGTCTCGTTGGATTAATTATATATCCAAGAAAGACGATCTGATGATAAATACTCTGAAAAACGAAAAAAAAAATTGAAGACGTTTTTTTTTTAAGTCCAAAAATCCCGTTTCAACACCTTGTCAGTTTAAAATTGCATTTCATAGATGATGACCACGTGAATGCAAAACCGCACGCGTTTTCGGTAAAAACGAGCAATTGAACGTTAAAAAATAAACCGTGTCTGAAGCGGCTACATGCACATTAATGTATTGATATAATTGTGTGAATATGGATGAAAAATAAAGTGATGGTGATAGGTCTCGAACCCAAGACCTCAAGCATGGTAACCGACGACGCTTCTTCATACGCCATAACACACGATGATACTTCTAGCGCTTACACAGGTACAAGACATACTGCTCTCAATGTTGTGCATTGTTTGGGATATTCAGATAGCTTATATCATAACTTCCTATAGCTGTCTGAGTTCCTGATACACATCAACAGAAAACACAGTTTGGGGACTTTCAAGACTTGGTTCATTCTGATATCATAACCTCCTATAGCCGTCTGAACTCCTGATACACATCCACAGAAAACGCAGTTTTAGTAAATTCACGTTGGGAACATCACTGAACAGCCAACATTAAAACATGTTTCCTGGGCTAACCATGAATCATAGGCAAACCAAAACATGTCCAATAAGTACACTGGGAATGGACAATGCATTAAGTGTAGACATTTTTGTCTTAACCCTTTAATCCGCGACGCTACGCAGTGTCAAAAACGTGCTAAAATACACTGCGGTTTTGAGTTTTTAATTTTTTACAGCTATATTGTTTACTTGGGAGACCTTAAAGTTAATACTCAAGGTAGAACTGATAATTTTCTACTTTGAAAAAAATCAACGTGTACCTATGTTTGTTGTGAACGACGTCAGGCGTCGCCGAAATTTCAAAGGTTTTCTCGTCAAGTTCCAAGTTTGGTACCGATTGTGGATGAACGGTGGTACCTAGTTAGTCGTAGCGTCGAACTTAAGGTCAGTAAGAATCCTTGGTGACGTAGTATGAGCGTCGGTAGCGTCGGTTTACACAGGTCGCGTTAAGGCGACGCCAACTTCAGATTACCTAAATAGTAGATTTGTTTAGGTTTTTATTATTTTACAGGTAAACAGTTTGAGAAAGAATTTTTTGGTTGTCAATTCCTTCTTATTAATCGCTCTCTTGATATGTTTCGTATTTTTTAAAAAATTAAAAAATTAAAAATTTCAAAATTCTCCGATTGTGCTTTTCTGAGACAAAATTTGAAATTTTGGGTGCCAGTATCTCTGTTAGTATGACCCCCAGCATATTTTCGTTTTCAGGATGTCTAGATTATTAACGAAAAAAAAATTAAAAAATAGACAAACAAATTTGGACTACCCATTTTTTAGGTACGAGCGCTTGAAAAAAAATTTCCCCTTTGTAAACCCTTCTCAACTATTCTGCTCTGAATATGGAAGATAAAAAGTTTGCCGGTAGCGGGTCTCGAACCTCGGACCGCGAAAACACTAGTCGGCGCCGCTTCTGCCTACGCCACGCCACAGGATGGAAGCTGGAGCGCTTAGACTGGTACATATTGTACTGCTCTCAATAAATGCATGTATGTATCTCGATTCTTTCTTATCGTAATTCTAACACCTTACATAGATGGATTTACGAACAGAGGGTCTTATTGGATTTAAAAAATATCCAAGAATACGATCTGAAAATAAAAACCCAGAAAATTGAGAAAAAAACGCCTTTAATTTTTTTTTCAATTTTCGGAGTTTTTATCATCAGCTCGTATTGATTGATTGGTTGATCGCGAAACCGTAAATCGTTTGTGGAAACAACGAGCTGTTTAACGGTAAAAAAAAAACGTGTCCATTCACGTTGATGTATTGATATAAATGTGTGAAAATGGTGAGAAAAAAAGAGTCTGTGTAACGGGTCTCGAACCCTAGACCTTATGCACTCGAAGCGCCGACGTTCCGCGTACGCCACGACAACCGATGGAAAGAGCATTGCTTACACTGGTATATAACACACTGCTCTCAATGTATGGCACATCTTGTTGTATTCAGATAGCTCGTCAGCACGCCAACATTAAAACATGCTTTCTCGGCTAACCGTAAATGCAAGGCAAACATTTACATGTTTCATGTATAGAGTAAGAATGTCCAATGGAGAAACTCTAATCATTATTTTCTTAACCCTTTAACAAGAGATGCTACGCGTCGTCAAATACGTGCTCAAATACACTCTGTTTTTTTAAAATTATATTCTTTACGGCTATATTGTTTATTGTTGCGATCTTAAAGTTAATTGCTAAGGTAGATTTGAAAATTGTCTACTTTGAAAAAAATCAATACCTCGCTATGTTTGTTGTGAACGACGTCAAGCGTCGCCGAAATTTCAACGATTTTCTTGTCAAGTTCCACTTTCGGTACCGATAGTGGATAAACGGTGGTACCTAGTTAGTCGTAGCGTCAAACTTAAGGTCAGTAAGAATCCTTACTGACGTAGTATGTGCGTCGGTAGCGTCGGTTTACACAGGTCGTGGTGAGGCGACGCCAACTTCAGGTAACCAAAATAGTAGATTTTTTTAGGTTTTTATTTTTTTTACTGGTTAACGGTTTAAGATAGAATTTTTTGTTTGTCAGTTCCTTCTTATTCATCGCTCTCTTGATATGTTTTGAATTTTAAGAAAAATCAAAAAAATCAAAAATTTCAAAATTCTCCGATTGTGCTCTTCTGAGACAAAATTTGAAATTTTGGGCGCCTGTATCTCTGTAAGTTTGACTCCCAGCTTATTTTCATTTTCAGGATGTCTAGATAATTATTGCAAAAAAAATAAAAAAAAATAAAAAATCAAATTTGGACTACCCGTTTTTTAGCTACGAGCGCTTGAAAAAAAAAAAATCCCCTTAGTAAACCCTTCTCAACTATTCTGCTCTGAATATGGAAGAAAAAAAGTTTGCCGGTAACGGGTCTCGAACCCCAGACCGCGACAACACTAGTCGGCGGCGCTACTGCCTACGCCACGCCACAGGATGGAGGTTGGAGCGCTTAGACTGGTACATATTGTACTGCTCTCAATGAATGCATGTATGATGTATCTGCAGATACCTTCTTATTGTAATTGTAACTCCAAATATAGATGGATTTACGAACTGAGGGTCTCGTCGGATTAATAATAGACTATATCCAAGAAAGACGATCTGATGATAAATACTCTGAAAAACGAAAAAAAAAATTGAAGACGTTTTTTTTTTCTAAGTCCAAAAATCAGTTTCTACACCTTGTCAGTTTAAAATTGCATTTGATAGATGATGACCACGTGAATGCAAAACCGCACGCGTTTTCGGTAAAAACGAGCAATTGAACGTTAAAAAATAAACCGTGTCTGAAGCGGCTACATGCACATTAATGTATTGATATAATTGTGTGAATATGGATGAAAAAAAAAGTGATTGTGAAAAGTCTCGAACCCAAGACCTCAAGCATGGTAACCGACGACGCTACTTCATACGCCATAACGCACGATGATACTTCTAGCGCTTACACAGGTACAAGACATACTGCTCTCAATGTTGTGCATTGTTTGGGATATTCAGATAGCTTATATCATAACCTCCTATAGCTGTCTAAATTCCTGATACACATCAACAGAAAACACAGTTTGGGGACTTTCAAGACTTGGTTCATTCTGATATCATAACCTCCTTTAGCCGTCTGAACTCCTGATACACATCCACAGAAAACGCAGTTTCAGTAAATTCACGTTGGGAACATCACTGAACAGCCAACATTAAAACATGTTTCCTGGGCTAACATGAATCATAGGCAAACCAAAACACGTCCAATAAGTACACTGGGAATGGACAATGCATTAAGTGTAGACATTTTTGTCTTAACTCTTTAATCCGCGACGCTACGCAGAGTCAAAAACGTGCTAAAATACACTGCGTTTTTGAGTTTTTAATTTTTTACAGCTATATTGTTTACTTGGGAGACCTTAAAGTTAATACTCAAGGTAGAACTGATAATTTTCTACTTTGAAAAAAATCAACGTGTACCTATGTTTGTTGTGAACGACGTCAGTCGTCGCTGAAATTTCAAAGGTTTTCTCGTCAAGTTCCACGTTTGGTACCGATTGTGGATGAACGGTGGTACCTAGTTAGTCGTAGCGTCGAACTTAAGGTCAGTAAGAATCCTTGGTGACGTAGTATGAGCGTCGGTAGCGTCGGTTTGCACAGGTCGCGGTAAGGCGACGCCAACTTCAGATTACCAAAATAGTAGATTTGTTAAGGTTTTTATTATTTTACGGGTGAACGGTTTGAGATAGAATTTTTTGGTTGTCAATTCCTTCTTATTAATCGCTCTCTTGATATGTTTCGTATTTTTTTAAAAATTAAAAAATTAAAAATTTCAAAATTCTCCGATTGTGCTCTTCTGAGACAAAATTTGAAATTTTGGGTGCCTGTATCTCTGTTAGTATGACCCCCAACATATTTTAGTTTTCAGGATGTCTAGATGATTAACGAAAAAAAAATAAAAAAATAAAACAAAAATTTGGACTACCCATTTTTTAGTTACGAGCGCTTGAAAAAAACATTTCCCCTTAGTAAACCCTTCTCAACTATTCTGCTCTGAATATGGAAGATAAAAAGTTTGTCGGTAACGGGTCTTGAACCTCGGACCGCGAAAATACTAGTCGGCGCTGCTACTGCCTACGCCACGCCACAGGATGAAAGTTGGAGCGCTTAGACTGGTACATATTGAACTGCTCTCAATGAATGCATGTATGTATCTCGATTCTTTCTTATCGTAATTCTAGCACCTAACATGGATGGATTTACGAACAGAGGGTCTTATTGGATTTAAAAAATATCCAAGAATACGATCAGTTAAAAAAACCCGAAAATTGAGAAAAAAACTCCTTCAATTTTTTTTTCAATTTTCGGAGTTTTTATCATCAGTTCGTATTGATTGATTGGTTGATCGCGAAACCGTAAATCGTTTGTGGAAACAACGAGCCGTTTGACGGTTAAAAAAAAAACGTGTCCATTCACGTTGATGTATTGATATAAATGTGTGAAAATGGTAGGGTTGCCATATTACCTGGATAGAAATTCGGGACCTATACAGGAAATGAGGGCAGAGCAAGAGGTCTGGGGCAAGGCCCCAGCCTCCGGGACGAAAAATTTGTAGGGCACTTTCTCGACGTAAATGCCCGGAAAACGACGATTAAGCAATATATTTTCCATGTTTGTAGTGATGATTAAATACACAATTTCACGACAAAAGCAGTGGTGCGCCACATTTGAGCCGTAATTCTTCAAAAAGAACGGTTTTGAAACAATTACAAGACTGAATAGGACTAGGATTTGGAAATCGGGACATTCCAGAATTTCCGGGACACGAAAAATACAGAGTTCAAAATCGGGACAATCCCGATATTTCGGGACGTATGGCAACCCTAGAAAATGGTGAGAAAAAAAGAGTCTGCGTAACGGGTCTCGTACCCTAGACCTTATGCACTCGAAGCGCCGACGTCCGCGTACGCCACGACAACCGATGGTAAGAACATTGCTTACACTGGTATACGAGGTGTGGCAATTAAATACCAGGACTGGTGCTGCAAAACTTTTTATTGGTCACCAATTACATTAGAAAGTTTATCGCCTTCAATGTACTCTCTTTGCCGATCCCTACAACGCCCCATACGAATTTTCCATTGTTGAAAGCTGTGCTGGAAGTCCGCTTCTGTCAGCTTGTTGAGAACCTCCGTCGCTTTTGCTTCCACCGCTTCCACACTGTCAAATCTTGTCCCCTTAAGGTCCGATTTGACTTTAGGAAATAAAAACAAATCACAGGGGGCCAGGGCTGGCGGTGACGGTGGATGGCCCAACACTGTGATGCCGTGTTTCGCAAAGAAAGCCTTCACGGACAAGGCGGAATGGGCTGGCGCATTGTCTTGGTGAAGCATCCAGGACTTGCTCTTCCACAATTCGGGTCTTCGTCTCCCCACTCGTTCACGAAGGGCAGTCAGAACCTCGATGTTAATTCCCGAGATATCAGCAAGAGCTCGGACACTCAGACGACGATCTTCGAGAATCATTTTACCAATTTTCTGGATGTTGTCGTCCGTTTTTGATGTTGAGGGTCGTCAATGGCGCGGACCGTCTTCAGTCGTTTCACGTCCCTCCTTAAACCTTTTAAACCACTCAAAAACTGGTGTGCGCGATAAACATTCATTTCTGTAAACTTCCTTTAACATGGCATGAGCTTCTGTAGCAGTTTTCCCCAGTTTCACAAGGTTAACTCGTTGCTCCATCTGAACACTTAGCATTTTTCCGACGAGCCCCTAGCGCAAGGACTTTAACGGACGGCTGCTACAGCGACCCTGAGCGACGTACAACCTTGCCCATCGAGTTCAGGGTGGGGGGAAGCATCAACAGGGACAGACAAGTTCAAACCTGCCGCGGCGCGCTCGCTGTTTGCTGGTAGCAGCACCAGTCCTGGTATTTAATTGCCACACCTCGTATAACACACTGCTCTCAATGTATGGCACATCTTGTATTCAGATAGCTCGTCAGCACGCCAACATTAAAACATGCTTTCTCGGCTAACCGTAAATGCAAGGCAAACATTAACATTTTTCATGTATAGATTAAGAATGTCCAATGAAGAAACTCTAATCATTATTTTCTTAACCCTTTAACAAGAGACGCTACGCGTCGTCAAAGACGTGCTCAAATACACTCTGTTTTTAGAATTATATTCTTTACGGCTATATTGTTTATTGTTTCGATCTTAAAGTTAATTGCTTAGGTAGATCTGAAAATTGTCTACTTTGAAAAAAATCATTACTTAGCTATGTTTGTTGTGAACGACGTCAAGCGTCGCCGAAATTTCAACGATTTTCTTGTCACGTTCCACTTTCGGTACCGATTGTGGATAAACGGTGGTACCTAGTAAGTCGTAGCGTCAAACTTAAGGTCAGTAAGAATCCTTGGTGACGTAGTATGAGCGTCGGTAGCGTCGGTTTACACAGGTCGTGGTGAGGCGACGCCAACTTCAGGTAACCAAAATAGTAGATTTTTTGAGGTTTTTATTTTTTTACGGGTTAACGGTTTAAGATAGAATTTTTTGTTTGTCAGTTCCTTCTTATTCATCGCTCTCTTGATATGTTTTGTATTTTTTAAAAAATACAAAAAATCAAAAATTTCAAAATTCTCCGATTGTGCTCTTCTGAGACAAAATTTGAAATTTTGGGCGCCTGTATCTCTGTATGTTTGACTCCTAGCTTATTTTCGTTTACAGGATGTCTAGATAATTAACCCAAAAAAAATCAAAAAAATCAAAAATCAAAATTGGACTACCCGTTTTTTAGCTACGAGCGCTTGAAAAAAAAAAATCCCCTTAGTAAACCCTTCTCAACTATTCTGCTCTGAATATGGAAGAAAAAAAGTTTGCCGGTAACGGGTCTCGAACCCCAGACCGCGAAAACACTAGTCGGCGGCGCTACTGCCTACGCCACGCCACAGGATGGAAGTTGAAGCGCTTAGACTGGTACATATTGTACTGCTCTCAATGAATGCATGTATGTATCTCGATTCATTCTTATTGTAATTCTAACTAACACCAGGGATGTAGAAGGTGCCAGGAGGTACTTCTGTCTCATGATGTTCTTCTTCTTTGTGGCCATGATCGCGTTCCACTTAGCCAGTTTCGAGTCGCAGCCGCTATTTAAGTCCAAGCTCGAGTAACCATGGCAACCAACTCAAATGATGACATGCCAACTCTTACGGCGCGCAAATCAAAGAGGTCGCTATTCAATCACATTTGCTTTACCACCCAGTGGCGTTTCCAGGAATTGGGAAAGGGGGGGGTTTTCAACCCATATTATAGAGAGTGGAGCCGAAACATAATTGGTGTTCCGGGGGGGGGGGGGGGGGGGGCTTGCCCGAAAAAAATTCTCGTCAAGGTCATTTTAGTGCAAATCTGTGCGTTTTACAGCGGCCAACTGAAACATGATTACTCAGTTTCTGGCAACACATTTTTTCCTTAGAACCGCTAATAAAAGGAACCTCAATCAATTATTTGCATATTTTTCGTATTGCTTTTGCTTTTAATAATTACAACAATATACAATAATTATAAAGTAAAACATCTAACTGTCTATTGAAATACTGTCTATTGAAATGTAAACGGTCATTTTCCATGTTTCCTTTGCAAAAGGGGGGGGGGGTTGTCCCCCCCCCCTCCCCCCCCCGTGAATACGCCACTGTTACCACCTATTACAGAGTTATAATTTTGAATTGTTATTTGATGTTTCAATTTCAATACACTATCCCAAGACTGATCTTGAAAAAATAGCCTGTTTCTTTATGATGAATAAATTGGAAAAGGCTGTAAACATTACAATACAAGATATCAATTAAAATGTAATTTATTCAAGTAACAAGTAAGTACATTCCCTCCTCAACAGTTGGCTTCGAAAACTAGATACAAACAATAGCAGCAACAATAGGATTCAGACAAACAACTAAGTACAATAAATGAACACAATAGCATGAGTTGAACAGGTACATAAGAAAATCCGTCCCATTGGGTCCAGGGATGCTCGGCTTGAATAGGGAAGCACACGGGAGATATTGTAGTTTGGCGTTGCATCTCCAGGCCGTTGAGGAGGTGAGTTGGTGGGGCCTAGTTGGTACAGCAGCATGTGATTGGTGCTAAAGGAGACGTCATTGAGTCCAGAAGACTGAGATACAACATCTTGACAGTGAGAGCGACATTTACAACAATCTGAAACAGAACCAGGAAATTTTTATTTTCAATTTAAATACACAATCACAGTGCAATTGCATAACAGAATTTATTTGAATTTTAAAATAAATTGGTAATTATAATGAAGTACTGATACATAGGGGTCAGACAAACTCTCTGCCCCCCCCCCCTTCTCCACCTATCCTTCAACTTTAAAATGGTTTTAGTTAGGTAATAATAACAACTCACAAAAATCCTTCTGGATTGAATAATGAATCAATCTTAAGTAATTTTTGGGCACTCGAGGATAGCTGCTGTGGCTCTGCCCCAGACCCCGTTCTTTAAACGAATTCCACAACAAGTATCCAACTACCCAAAAAACCCACTAGTAGGATGAAAGTCTGGGCTCCCACTGCTGCGAAAGCCAAAATACTACTGTATAATAAAATCTTGATTCCATTCTGTGTTAATAGTATATTGAACATAATTATTTAAAGTAAATCAACCATTTGCCAAGCCGTAGTGACTGTTGAACCTGGTAGATATACGTTAGATGGGATCCTGAGTGTGAACGTTGCGTTGTTAAAGAAGTTGCGAACTAATCAACTACAGCAACTAGCCTGCCAAATGACTCTACAACGGTACTATAGATACTTTTCCTACAACAAAATTGTCGTGAAAAATGACTCTCTATATGAGTGAAGACGAAATCTACCAGACTTTTGTTTGCTAGCTACCTCCGACTGCCGCCCATCGTTTCCAAGAAGACGAACCCTGGGGAACTCGCAAACGTGCAGTCACATCCCGGTTTACTCCAAGTTCTTCCCGAGTCCCGCAAGAGTGTACGGGTGCTGCCAAAGCTGTTAGAGACAATCCAAGAACAAATGAATAGAAGATTACATCTATAATGTCCATAGTAATAGTATTGAGTTAATTTGGTAATATATTAACATTAGCATTGTAATGTAGACTATGTATATTATAGTATGTTCATTGCTCAATGTTTTCTAATGAAAATAAATGCTGTAACTTTTCAAATCAAAAAAAGAAGCAAAACCTACCATCTCAAAAATGACTGATTTGTGGGAAATCAAGAAAATGTGTTTCTGTTATAGTCTTGTAGGCGTTTTTAAGTACTGAGATTTGTAATATTTGCAGATGTTCGTTAATAATGCATGGTTACTTTTCCGCAACCTTGGAATTGCAACCCGTAGATGCACTTTTTTTAGATGCACTTTTAACAGCGGCTTTCTGATTGGTTTGTGGATATGGTGTGGTTTTTAAACTAAATAGTACATGGCGATGGTAGGTTTTGAACCTAATGCATGAATTCTTCCTGCAATAACATTGGAGATGGTCGATTTTGCATCGAAATGGATTGTTGGGTAAAAAGCTGGCAATAATAGCTAACCAACCATATATCTAACTCGTTTTTAATGAAAATTAGATATGGTAAGTTTTGCTTTTGACCCACCCTAAATTCTTGACCTCCCTACTTAAAACAAAGTTGTTATGCGCCTGCAAGTACAAACTTAAGAGTACGCCTTACTGAGAGTGAAATGAAATCAGTGCCATGCTATTATGATAACTATGGCTTAGAATTATTAGATTTTTGTATTACATTGTCAGCAAGGGTATTTTCTTTGTTTAGGTGAATACTTGTGTGCAAGCATTCCTGCCACTGTGCACTCATGCACTCATAAAACTTCTCGAAACACCCCAAAAACGTTGAGGCTATTTGGATGGTATTTTCAAAATTGTAAGTGGTCTCAAATCAACTAATAATGATATAAAGAATAAAAATGACAAATAAGTGACTGCAGTCATAAGATGCTTATTATATAAGTTTTACATCATACATGTATTGTATAACACAGGGCTGGGCCTTGAAATTTTAGACTTCAAAATAGATCAAAATATGAAATAAATTATATATACGTATATATACAATTCGACACACATATGATACAACATGCCAGTTATCCCTGTGGCAACTTTTCTGACACCTCTGGCTAAAAACTCTAAGCCAAAAGGATCGACAGGCCGTAATTTCACAGTCTCTATGCCTATGCATGACCCAATTGGCTACCTTACAGAATGCTTTCGTCTCAGGCGAGGCACTGGAGCCAACCAGCGAACCCCCCGAGACAACCCCGCACAAATAGCGATCACTGATTGCCTACGAGCCCCTCGCCTGTGACGAAAGCATCCGTAAGGTAGTTTTGGGAGAACTTTACCGAACATCGAGATCAAGCCAGCTTTTGCCCTTTTGCTCTATGCGAGGTTTCTGTCCTCGCTGAGCGGGACATACGAGTTTTTCTTTGACAGATGTGCAGCCCCAGTCAAACTCCGACAAGGCGCGTGTTTTATTAAAGAATAAGTACATTTTCCCTTCTTTTGTAGTTATATTGGGGAAGTACGAGCAGTTTGATACCAGACACGGCAATTCTTACTATATATTTATTTGTAAGACTGTTGGGTGTATGCAAGTTTAATAAAATGATATATTTGTATTATTTTAGACCATATGACTCCATCCTAATAAGAAATATCTCCGATTTCAAAATCATGATTTTTCGCCTCGAAAATTTATAAAGAATATTATAGACTTCAAAAATGATAAAAATTTGAAGTGTATGATACGGGTTCAAATGGACACATAATGATAGGGCATGTTTGTTTATTAAAGAATATGTTCATTTCCCTCTTCTTTTGTGGTTATTGGGGAAGTATGAGCAGTTTGATACAAAGCGTTTGGGTGTATGCATGTTTAATAAAATGGTATATTTGTTTTATTTATGACCATATGACTCCATCCTAATAAAAAAATACTGCCAATATGGCGGATTTCAAAATCATGATTTGTCATCTCGAAAATTTATAAATATAGACTTCAAAAGTGATCAAAATTTGAAACGAATGATGCATGAATGATTGATACAAAAACCAACCCTGACTAGGAATCGAACCCAGGTCTCCCACTTGCCGGGTGGGCGCCTTGACCCTAGACCACTGGGACTGGCAATTCAATGTCTGGATATTGTGCATTATGACATCTTTAAGTGGCGGTGGACCAACACTGCAACACTGGTTACACTTGAGTTGACCAGCCACACTTAAGGCTTTTATTTAAATCTATACTTATAGTTATGATAATATGCATGTTTTAAAGGTGTGTGTATTTGTACATACACTGCTGGGCTGGATTCACATATATGCTAACTCCTATAAAAGCAAATCATAGCAAAAATATAAATTATCTTTTGGTCTTCCTACACATTCACAAATAAATATTTTAAGTTTTATTGTCAATATCTTACTACATATTATTTGCATGAGTTTTCAGAACGATATGATTGTGATAATTTATATCATGACGAGTTGCTTAAAATAAGAAAACTTATAAATTAAGCGATCTTTGTGAACCCAATGCCTGAGTACCTACACCTAGAGTACCTGGTTACCTACATACTGCTTTATGTGCCGAGCACGTGCTGTATAACATAGTTCCCGTACTTGTATCAGCTGCTCCACGTGCTGGTGTAGTTGTCTAGGATGGGGTCGTCTCTTCGGGTTGGGTGTGCAATGCTCCAAGATGCGCTGGATCACTCTGCAGCCGTACAGGTGGTCGACAGCGCAAACACCTTTAAACACAGACGACATGTTGTTAACCCTTTCCGGCCTAGTCCTGTGTTGAACGAGACTCAACATCACAATTCATGCAGTTACATGCAAACTGCAAACTGTTTTTTTTTCAATTTTCCAATTCTGGTGCCCACTTTTTTGTCCAAAATGTACTTTTATGAACCAACAATGTCAATAATAATATTAAAGGACAAAAATTTTACAGCAAAGGGTTAGGCCCTCATCTCTTCATATTACTGAAACATGTCTAAAACCAGACTCCAAAGTTGTATTTCAAATTATTGTGAAGGTTGTTCCTTATTTCTCTAATAATATTATAGCATAAGCAAATGTATTTTATTTTAAGTATTTTTCAAAATACAATTGCGTTTTGTATTGACAATACAAGACTAAAAATGAATCTTGTATTTTGTATTATAATACATTTACTTGAGTAGTTTGTAATAAAAATAAAAATACTTGACTATATTTTGTCCAGATCTGGTGACCGTCAAGCTCCTTCACAATCTCCTGCTGGTGCTCGGGCGAGATGGATTCCAGCGCCTTCTGGATCACGGGGCAGCCGTACATTTGCAGCGCTGGGGGCAGGACGTGGCCTCGGACCTGCGGGGGTCACACAACATATTTATTTTGTATAATAATAATAACAACAACAAATAATGTTTTTTCAACAGATCCAATTTTTCTTATCATTTTAGTCGGGGGTTGTGTATGGGAGATATATATAATATTTAAGTTTTAAAACTTTACTTTGGAAAAACAAATTTTCTGATTTTTGATCAAATTGCAAACACGTAGGTCTAGGTAACTTCAAGTTATAAGACATCTATGATTTAAAGTTATTATTGGATAATTTACGGAAATTTGGATTTGTAATAAAATCCCAATTTAAAACCAACATCCATTGTTTCAATTTTGTTTTGAAAATATTTTTATTTGCATTTTTCTTGACTTGTTTTACTTTGGAAACTTCAAAATTGTAGACTTGGGATTATGAAATAGCCAAGATGTTTTAAACTTTCCTACTATCATTTTCTTTTTACACTTTCCAATTTCCAATTCCCAATACAAAATATGTCGATTTATTCAAACAAAATTTGTATTCGTTTTCACGCTATATTTTAACTGTACTGTTTCTCCATAATTCGTCTCATTTGTCCACTTAATAGTGAGTGGTTGAATGACCTATCACAGTGGATGCTCCCCGACCGTGGGCTCCCCCGCACAGGTGCGTCCTCCACACAGGCTGCAAGGTGCGCGCGCACCCCTTTGAGGTTCGTCGAAATAGGTACCGACTCTGGCACTTTGGACCAAGTGACAGGTAGAGACAACTCATTAAATGTCCCACAGCTCTTATACACAGCGCTATCGTTGTACTGACAGCACCACGTTTAATTATTTGTGTTAATTAATTATCAGTAGAGGTGTTTGTTTTTCGCGGACCGCGAAATCGCGAAAAGTGTTGATAAAGAAGGGAGAGATAAACAAAGTGTATATCTGTTGATAGGCACCTTAAAAACATCAAAATTTCATCGCGAAAATTCGCGAAATCCGCAATTTCCAGTCATAACATCGAAATTTGTATTAAAGAGCGAAATAACACGAAATCTCGATTGTTTTTAATTTATTATAAACATTTTTAAAAAATTTTAAATTTATTATTACAGTCAAACACATTACAACTCAATCGTGGGGACCTAATATTTTTTCATTATAATGATAATTTCGTTAAGAAGAACAACGATTTATTTTTGCTGAAACTAGGGGTCAAGCAGAGCAAACGAGTACAATTCTGAGGGATTTTACGTGACGGACAAGAAGATTCTTATGTGTTGTGACTGCCGCCTTTAATTCGACCGTAAAGACACACTAGACGAACACAGGTAATGGACAATGGTAATGTTAATACACTTCGTATTAACTAGTACTAGTTTGTACATACAATTCAAATAAATTAAATAACATTAAAATTCCTTTTTAATTTAAACATGCTTCTGGTGAAATTTATAGTAGAAAATCTCCCAAAAAGCATAACACCGCCATAACATCGAAATTATTAAACCTATCAACGAAATTTAAGAAAACATAACACCATTTACAAACACCTCTAATTATCAGCCACGTCGATAGAGAGAATGCAAACAAAACCGTTAGCTATAATTTGATGCAGTCTTACCTGGACATCATGACAACAGCGGCGACACATCCACCTCCAGCCGTACCCTGAGCGCGACTGACTGACTGAGTCATCTAGCGCGAGTGATGTAGTGTGGCTCTAGGGGGGGGGGGGGGGGGGGGGGTGATTGATAATAGCAGAGTACAACGGGTACGCAACTGTGGAGGTAAAAACGTCATAAAAGAAACCTCATATGAACAATAATAATCACAATTAAGCAATACTGATAGGTTATAGAAAGATAGGAAAAAAGAAAAGTTTAAGCAGAGAAAAAGAAAAGCTATTTAGAACAAAGGAAATTTTACATAATCATTTAAATGAAAGGGGAGAAAGCAAACAGATGCAATCCTTGTTTTGCGTGCTATTAAAAATAAAAATATTACGTAAGATTTTATACTGTAGATTTAGATTTTAGAGGTGTTATCAGGATCACCATAACGTTTGTTCGTTTGTCCTGCCTCAACAGGAGTATTTTACGCCAGGAGTAATCCGGAAATATATCATTATAACGGATATGGGAGTAGAAATCACAGTTACTCCCACTTGGACAAAAAAACAGAGTTGTCACAGTTGTGATCGTTTCAGTTGTTCCTCCTACGCCTACTCGGGAAGCAGGTGTAAAAACCTTACTCCCATCACAGTTGTAGTAAGTTACCACTGGACAAAAGAACTTGTCGCAGCTACTCCCATCACACTTACTCCAGGACAGAAAAACGGGATTTTCGTAATACCGTACTCCTGGAGTAGTGATCACAGGACAAACGAACAAAGCTAATGTGAGCCCCCTCCCGCCCCCCTTTAAGAAAAACGATCCTTTTTAGTGTGATTTATCGCTGTCAGTTGCGCGGAGAACGTTATATAAGTTCTGCAGATGTGCACATTCTCACAAACTAATACAAATAAGGGTAGTGGAATAGTTGACATAAACTCGAAGACTGTTTATTTACGAACCAATCTCACTCTCAGATTCACTTTATGAATGTAGACAACCTCTCAAAACTACTATAGGCAGACTCAAGATACCATATTCTCTCTCAATTCTTTTCAATGGTGTTAAGAGTTCTTGAGATTTGACAATAAAGTTAAAATTCCTTTGATTTTTTATATTTTATTCATGCATGAGGATCAATTTATGTGTACATCTTGTTTTGGACGCACTAGTGTCAGGTCCTCCAATCTATCCTTGCGTCATGGCAGGTAATCAAAGATTAGTGTGTACATCTTGTTTTGGACGCACTAGTGTCAGGTCCTCCAATCTATCCTTGCGTCATGGCAGGTAATCAAAGATTAGTGTGTACATCTTGTTTTGGACGCACTAGTGTCAGGTCCTCCAATCTATCCTTGCGTCATGGCAGGTAATCAAAGATTAGTGTGTACATCTTGTTTTGGACGCACTAGTGTCAGGTCCTCCAATCTATCCTTGCGTCATGGCAGGTAATCAAAGATTAGTGTGTACATCTTGTTTTGGACGCACTAGTGTCAGGTCCTCCAATCTATCCTTGCGTCATGGCAGGTAATCAAAGATTTGTGTGATGAATTCTGTGACGCAGCTTTATTATAGTAAATTTCCTTCCCGCACGAATGTGTTAATTTGAATTGAACACGATCGGATTTTATGTATTAACGGTATAAATTACATTTCTATTGCTGTCAATAAGTGAAGTTACTAGGAAACTAAGCATCACCAAGGAAAATTTATAATAAAATACTAAATATATAAATTGTTGATAATAACTATATAAACTTGAAATCAATGTTGTACAAGTTATCTGTATGAGGTCGGTTTGAGTGCCGTGTAGTGACACGTATCATGCTTGCTGGCGGCAACAGACAGGCTTGCCCATGTATGAGGTCGGTTTGAGTGCCGTGTAGTGACACGTATCATGCTTGCTGGCGGCAACAGACAGGCTTGCCCATGTATGAGGGTTTGAGTGCCGTGTAGTGACACGTATCATGCTTGCTGGAGGCAACAGACAGGCTTGCCCATGTATGAGGTCGGTTTGAGTGCCGTGTAGTGACACGTATCATGCTTGCTGGCGGCAACAGACAGGCTTGCCCATGTATGAGGGTTTGAGTGCCGTGTAGTGACACGTATCATGCTTGCTGGCGGCAACAGACAGGCTTGCCCATGTATGAGGTCGGTTTGAGTGCCGTGTAGTGACACGTATCATGCTTGCTGGCGGCAACAGACAGGCTTGCCCATGTATGAGGTCGGTTTGAGTGCCGTGTAGTGACACGTATCATGCTTGCTGGCGGCAACAGACAGGCTTGCCCATGTATGAGGTCGGTTTGAGTGCCGTGTAGTGACACGTATCACGCTTGCTGGCGGCAACAGACAGGCTTGCCCATGTATGAGGTCGGTTTGAGTGCCGTGTAGTGACACGTATCATGCTTGCTGGCGGCAACAGACAGGCTTGCCCATGTATGAGGTCGGTTTGAGTGCCGTGTAGTGACACGTATCATGCTTGCTGGCGGCAACAGACAGGCTTGCCCATGTATGAGGTCGGTTTGAGTGCCGTGTAGTGACACGTATCATGCTTGCTGGCGGCAACAGACAGGCTTGCCCATGTATGAGGTCGGTTTGAGTGCCGTGTAGTGACACGTATCATGCTTGCTGGCGGCAACAGACAGGCTTGCCCATGTATGAGGTCGGTTTGAGTGCCGTGTAGTGACACGTATCATGCTTGCTGGCGGCAACAGACAGGCTTGCCCATGTATGAGGTCGGTTTGAGTGCCGTGTAGTGACACGTATCATGCTTGCTGGCGGCAACAGACAGGCTTGCCCATGTATGAGGTCGGTTTGAGTGCCGTGTAGTGACACGTATCATGCTTGCTGGCGGCAACAGACAGGCTTGCCCATGTATGAGGTCGGTTTGAGTGCCGTGTAGTGACACGTATCATGCTTGCTGGCGGCAACAGACAGGCTTGCCCATGTATGAGCAGTGATGATTTCAGGCATATCCCGGGGGGGGCGGAGCCCCCCCTGGCAGTTGTAAATGCCCCCCCTAGCAGATTGAAAAATCACATAAAGTAATGTAAATTTGCAATGCAAAATACAAGAAAATGAGGTATATTTTTTCACCTCATATAGGACTAGGTAATAAATCGATTTCCACGAAAAACTCATCACCATAAATGTTGCAACATTTTATTTTCTATTTAAACGATGTTAGGTAAAGGTAAAAATGGCAAATAAGAATCACCTCATATTCGAAAACTGAAAGGATGGCATCAACAGAGACCGTAACCCCCTCCACCCCTGCCTTTTGTCACGGGGTTAAAAAAAAAAAAGCACTAAAATGAGTTACTAATATGGCAACACCCCAGATTTTTAACAGCCCCCCCTAGGAAAAATGTCTGGAATCATCACTGTGTATGAGGTCGGTTTGAGTGCCGTGTAGTGACACGTATCATGCTTGCTGGCGGCAACAGACAGGCTTGCCCATGTATGAGGTCGGTTAGAGTGCCGTGTAGTGACACGTATCATGCTTGCTGGCGGCAACAGACAGGCTTGCCCATGTATGAGGGTTTGAGTGCCGTGTAGTGACACGTATCATGCTTGCTGGCGGCAACAGACAGGCTTGCCCATGTATGAGGGTTTGAGTGCCGTGTAGTGACACGTATCATGCTTGCTGGAGGCAACAGACAGGCTTGCCCATGTATGAGGGTTTGAGTGCCGTGTAGTGACACGTATCATGCTTGCTGGCGGCAACAGACAGGCTTGCCCATGTATGAGGGTTTGAGTGCCGTGTAGTGACACGTATCATGCTTGCTGGCGGCAACAGACAGGCTTGCCCATGTATGAGGTCGGTTTGAGTGCCGTGTAGGGACACGTATCATGCTTGCTGGCGGCAACAGACAGGCTTGCCCATGTATGAGGGTTTGAGTGCCGTGTAGTGACACGTATGACGTGAAGTGACAGGGAATAGTGGGTAGGAGGGAGGGGTTACTCACCTTGTAGGAGTCAGTAGGGGGAAAAATGCTGGTAAAACACGCACAGTGAGGATGCCCACTCAAGCACGCGTTGAAACCCATTGAATGAGTTAGTCTTGACAGAGAAGGGAGAAGGAGATAAGGTACTTGTTGGTGCTTTTAAAAATGAAGCAAAACGCTGTGGACTTGAATAGCTTTATAGCACTTGAAAAAAATATGTGTATCACAGATTAATTGTTGGGTAAAAAATGAGTAAATAACACATTAACAAGAAGTCCATCTCTTTATTTAAATAACAACAACCCCACGTATATGACATAATCTAATCTGCTGGTTTGGCTAAACTACTACTGCTCAGGATACACAGGCAACCTATCCCCGAATAACTTGTAACACCGACTGAACTGTTCAGTAAAACCTCGACGAAATAAGCACGAGAGAAAGAACAGCGTAATGCAATCGTCAGCACGTTCATTACATTACTCAGACCTGCAAGTGCAACGAGTGCCAGGTAATAATTCAATTATACCGCACACAATAGAATAAAAGTGCAATATTAGGGTTATACACCACATAACTTATTTATTAATATTCACTATATGACTACATTATTATATACAAGTTAGAAAATATACATTTTGACAATAAATATGAGTTAGTTGAGTGTACATAGGGTGCAGTGGCGTCGTGTTCGTAAGAAGGCGGTTTCACTGGAAGGCTGTGAACCTGAGGACACAACAATGTTGTAGAATACGTCGTTCACATATAATATTGACTTACGGATCAAACAAATTTCGTTATTTCAAATCTAATTAAATTCCCAATAAAATCTATGTGGATGGGAATAGGGATGGATGGTTGATACAGAATTTACATCGGAACGGACTGTTGGTTAAAGAAGTGAACACCAGTGGACAGTGGTTTCAACTAGAAGAAAATGTTACAACGGCCATAAAGGTAAGATCTAGTACCATGGTTGGCGTCCATCACTTCCAAAAACCATCGATATTTAGAGTAACAATCTCGAAAAGAATAAATCGAATAGAATATATTGAAGTGGTCCCAGCCTTGTGTTATCAACACATGATGTGAATTTCATTTCTTTAGCATCTTTTCTTTCGTTTGCCACGTTATCAACCGATGTCAAGCCCCTTTGAATTTTGAGAATTTATGTAGGGTAGCCGGTTAGCGGACAGTGGGTCCAATCATAATGGTCCATGCGTTAAATCGTCCACGACATTTGGTCCAATAATAAATGTCCAGGCTGAAACGTCCATTGTTCATAACGGCCACTATATTTTCGTCCACTATATTTTCGTCCACGATATTTTGTCCACGGTGTTTCGTCCTGTATATTTCGTCCAAGATATTTCGTCCACGATATTTCACCCATGAGTTTTATCATTATTAGATCTAATGGTGGGTTCACAAGCCCTAACGCCAGCGTATATCGTCAAGGAGTTGGCCAATGAGGCTACGTAACGTCTAAAGCCGCGTTCACACAAATGACTATTGACTATTGACTGTTGACTATTGACTATTGATTAAGCGAATTGAACCATAGGCGTATACGTGCTGACGTTCACACAACTTTACTTTTGATTTTTGATTATTGACTATTGATAACGAATTGAAAATATCTCATAGTCATAGTCACAACCAATCAGAACGTTCGCGTACAGCCAATGAATGTGAAGCAACGGAAGTCAATACTCAATTACTGTCAAGTGTATATTTGTTTTTGACTATTTCCGGCGAACATTATTTATTTATTATTTTTATGAAGCTGTCAAACAATAAGATATTCTTATTTTGAAAACAAATCTTCAAAACAAACAAGAAACATACAAAACCTTCACAACTTGGTTGCCCATCATTAAACGTTTTAACTGGTGAACAGTTACTATCGCCATACCTCGTTTTCTTCATAATGTTGCAATTTTATTATTTTGACAGCTCGTTGTTTGTCAATCAGTTCGATTCATTTGTTCTAGGTGGCAGATCATACGTGTCAAAGACCTTAGTTGTGTAGTGTTCATATCTTTCTTTGGGTAGTCAATAATCAATAATCAATAGTCAATAGTCAATAGTCAATAATCAATAGTCATTTATGTGAATGCGGCTTAACGCGACTCCTCCCCTTCTCTTTGTTGTTGTTTGTTGGTGTATTGTTGCGTGGTGTGTGAAATATTTCCAATTGTCGTTTCCGTTGTTTTGTTACTATAGTTACAGTCTTCAGTCTTTTTTTAGAGTGGAATTATTGAGTACTTGGTACAGCATGGCTGAAATTGTGTATTCTCAGAAAAGAAAAGAAGTTTTCCATTTCGAGCGTTACTGCTATCATTTCCATTCATATAACAAAGACAGAAGCAGACGTTACTGGCGGTGCGAGGACAGATAAGTATGCAATGCTCGGTGCGTTACTAACGCTGATGTGAACAACATAGTTGTTTTAAAAAGTGGAACGGAAAATCACCAACACAATGCTACTGCTTCAGGTGAAATTAAGAAGGTGGTTTCTGATTTAAAACGTTATGCCGAAGAAACTCCTAATGCACAACCCGCACAAGTAATAAGAATGGCAATGGAGAACGTCAGAGACCTCAATTGTAATTGCACATAATAGAAATGGACATTTCTAATTGGACGCTTTGCCATGGACATTACAAATTGGACATTTCGTGTAGGACTTATTACTTCTGGACCATGTGGAGCGTGGACATAGGTATGTGGACCATTTGTCAAGTGGACCTTTTATCATATGAACTTTGATGTACTGGACCCAGTGTCCTGTAACCGGGTAGCCCTATAAACTTGCCAGGAACACAAGGTCCAATTTGTTTTGTGGGATTTGGGATTTTTTATCTTAAGATTATAATTTTGGGTACACTTTGAATTCATATATACCATCAGTTCCAAAATCCATCGGTATTTGGAGTAACAATCTCAAAAAGAATAAATCGAGTAGAAAATATTGAAGAGGTCCCAGCCCTATATTATTAACATATATGATGTAAATCTCATTTATTGAGCATCTTCTGGATCTTAATTTTCATTTCACTCGTTTATTTCGTAAGCATGGGCGTACTTAAAGTTGCCCCAAGGTAAGTATTCACATGCCCAGTCCAAAACTACCAATAGATGTTCTACTTTTTCTAGTTCCTATCACTCAAGGATGCAAATCAATAATTGATTGTATGGACCCAAAGGCCCGATTTTTGCATCCTTTCTATGCTTACTACACTGTATTGAGTTATAGATCAATAAATAATAATAATAATAATAATAATAATAAACGACCTTCGGTTGGTTAACAGGAACAGTGGGCGTGACCGAAGAGGCTTGCGCATTCTATTAAGGGGAAGACAACATTTACGAATGTGTGAGAGAACGGCATGCAGGAATGTGTTGTGTGAAGTATAGTTTACCTGCTAATAGTTTAGGAACGATGCGCGGCGTCTATTGGGGGGGGGGGGGGGGGCGCCTCCTCGATAGAACGGCATGCAGGAATGTGTTGTGTGCAGTATAGTTTACCTGCTAATAGTTTAGGAACGATGCGCGGCGTCTATTGGGGGGGCGCCTCCTCGATAGAACGGCATGCAGGAATGTGTTGTGTGGAGTATAGTTTACCTGCTAATAGTTTAGGAACGATGCGCGGCGTCTATTGGGGGCGGCGCCTCCTCGATAGAACGGCATGCAGGAATGTGTTGTGTGCAGTATAGTTTACCTGCTAATAGTTTAGGAACGATGCGCGGCGTCTATTGGGGGGGCGCCTCCTCGATAGAACGGCATGCAGGAATGTGTTGTGTGCAGTATTGTTTACCTGCTAATAGTTTAGGAACGATGCGCGGCGTCTATTGGGGGGGCGCCTCCTCGATAGAACGGCATGCAGGAATGTGTTGTGTGCAGTATAGTTTACCTGCTAATAGTTTAGGAACGATGCGCGGCGTCTATTGGGGGCGGCGCCTCCTCGATAGAACGGCATGCAGGAATGTGTTGTGTGGAGTATAGTTTACCTGCTAATAGTTTAGGAACGATGCGCGGCGTCTATTGGGGGCGGCGCCTCCTCGATAGAACGGCATGCAGGAATGTGTTGTGTGCAGTATAGTTTACCTGCTAATAGTTTAGGAACGATGCGCGGCGTCTATTGGGGGGGCGCCTCCTCGATAGAACGGCATGCAGGAATGTGTTGTGTGCAGTATAGTTTACCTGCTAATAGTTTAGGAACGATGCGCGGCGTCTATTGGGGGGGCGCCTCCTCGATAGAACGGCATGCAGCAATGTGTTGTGTGCAGTATAGTTTACCTGCTAATAGTTTAGGAACGATGCGCGTCGTCTATTGGGGGGGGGGGGGGGCGCCTCCTCGATAGAACGGCATGCAGGAATGTGTTGTGTGGAGTATAGTTTACCTGCTAATAGTTTAGGAACGATGCGCGGCGTCTATTGGGGGGGGGGGGCGCCTCCTCGATAGAACGGCATGCAGGAATGTGTTGTGTGGAGTATAGTTTACCTGCTAATAGTTTAGGAACGATGCGCGGCGTCTATTGGGGGCGGCGCCTCCTCGATAGAACGGCATGCAGGAATGTGTTGTGTGCAGTATAGTTTACCTGCTAATAGTTTAGGAACGATGCGCGGCGTCTATTGGGGGCGGCGCCTCCTCGATAGAACGGCATGCAGGAATGTGTTGTGTGCAGTATAGTTTACCTGCTAATAGTTTAGGAACGATGCGCGTCGTCTATTGGGGGGGGGGGGGGCGCCTCCTCGATAGAACGGCATGCAGCAATGTGTTGTGTGGAGTATAGTTTACCTGCTAATAGTTTAGGAACGATGCGCGGCGTCTATTGGGGGCGGCGCCTCCTCGATAGAACGGCATGCAGGAATGTGTTGTGTGCAGTATAGTTTACCTGCTAATAGTTTAGGAACGATGCGCGGCGTCTATTGGGGGGGCGCCTCCTCGATAGAACGGCATGCAGCAATGTGTTGTGTGCAGTATAGTTTACCTGCTAATAGTTTAGGAACGATGCGCGGCGTCTATTGGGGGGGGGCGGCGCCTCCTCGATAGAACGGCATGCAGGAATGTGTTGTGTGCAGTATAGTTTACCTGCTAATAGTTTAGGAACGATGCGCGGCGTCTATTGGGGGCGGCGCCTCCTCGATAGAACGGCATGCAGGAATGTGTTGTGTGCAGTATAGTTTACCTGCTAATAGTTTAGGAACGATGCGCGGCGTCTATTGGGGGGGGCGCCTCCTCGATAGAACGGCATGCAGGAATGTGTTGTGTGGAGTATAGTTTACCTGCTAATAGTTTAGGAACGATGCGCGGCGTCTATTGGGGGGGCGCCTCCTCGATAGAACGGCATGCAGGAATGTGTTGTGTGGAGTATAGTTTACCTGCTAATAGTTTAGGAACGATGCGCGGCGTCTATTGGGGGGGGGGGGGGGGGGCGCCTCCTCGATAGAACGGCATGCAGGAATGTGTTGTGTGCAGTATAGTTTACCTGCTAATAGTTTAGGAACGATGCGCGGCGTCTATTGGGGGGGCGCCTCCTCGATAGAACGGCATGCAGGAATGTGTTGTGTGCAGTATAGTTTACCTGCTAATAGTTTAGGAACGATGCGCGGCGTCTATTGGGGGGGGCGCCTCCTCGATAGAACGGCATGCAGGAATGTGTTGTGTGGAGTATAGTTTACCTGCTAATAGTTTAGGAACGATGCGCGGCGTCTATTGGGGGCGGCGCCTCCTCGATAGAACGGCATGCAGGAATGTGTTGTGTGCAGTATTGTTTACCTGCTAATAGTTTAGGAACGATGCGCGGCGTCTATTGGGGGGGGGCGCCTCCTCGATAGAACGGCATGCAGGAATGTGTTGTGTGCAGTATAGTTTACCTGCTAATAGTTTAGGAACGATGCGCGGCGTCTATTGGGGGCGGCGCCTCCTCGATAGAACGGCATGCAGGAATGTGTTGTGTGCAGTATTGTTTACCTGCTAATAGTTTAGGAACGATGCGCGGCGTCTATTGGGGGGGCGCCTCCTCGATAGAACGGCATGCAGGAATGTGTTGTGTGCAGTATAGTTTACCTGCTAATAGTTTAGGAACGATGCGCGGCGTCTATTGGGGGCGGCGCCTCCTCGATAGAACGGCATGCAGGAATGTGTTGTGTGCAGTATAGTTTACCTGCTAATAGTTTAGGAACGATGCGCGGCGTCTATTGGGGGGGCGCCTCCTCGATAGAACGGCATGCAGCAATGTGTTGTGTGCAGTATAGTTTACCTGCTAATAGTTTAGGAACGATGCGCGGCGTCTATTGGGGGCGGCGCCTCCTCGATAGAACGGCATGCAGGAATGTGTTGTGTGCAGTATAGTTTACCTGCTAATAGTTTAGGAACGATGCGCGGCGTCTATTGGGGGGGCGCCTCCTCGATAGAACGGCATGCAGGAATGTGTTGTGTGCAGTATAGTTTACCTGCTAATAGTTTAGGAACGATGCGCGGCGTCTATTGGGGGGGCGCCTCCTCGATAGAACGGCATGCAGGAATGTGTTGTGTGCAGTATAGTTTACCTGCTAATAGTTTAGGAACGATGCGCGGCGTCTATTGGGGGGGGGGGCGCCTCCTCGATAGAACGGCATGCAGGAATGTGTTGTGTGCAGTATAGTTTACCTGCTAATAGTTTAGGAACGATGCGCGGCGTCTATTGGGGGGGCGCCTCCTCGATAGAACGGCATGCAGGAATGTGTTGTGTGCAGTATAGTTTACCTGCTAATAGTTTAGGAACGATGCGCGGCGTCTATTGGGGGGGCGCCTCCTCGATAGAACGGCATGCAGGAATGTGTTGTGTGCAGTATAGTTTACCTGCTAATAGTTTAGGAACGATGCGCGGCGTCTATTGGGGGCGGCGCCTCCTCGATAGAACGGCATGCAGGAATGTGTTGTGTGCAGTATAGTTTACCTGCTAATAGTTTAGGAACGATGCGCGGCGTCTATTGGGGGGGCGCCTCCTCGATAGAACGGCATGCAGGAATGTGTTGTGTGGAGTATAGTTTACCTGCTAATAGTTTAGGAACGATGCGCGGCGTCTATTGGGGGGGGCGCCTCCTCGATAGAACGGCATGCAGGAATGTGTTGTGTGCAGTATAGTTTACCTGCTAATAGTTTAGGAACGATGCGCGGCGTCTATTGGGGGGGCGCCTCCTCGATAGAACGGCATGCAGGAATGTGTTGTGTGCAGTATAGTTTACCTGCTAATAGTTTAGGAACGATGCGCGGCGTCTATTGGGGGGGCGCCTCCTCGATAGAACGGCATGCAGCAATGTGTTGTGTGCAGTATAGTTTACCTGCTAATAGTTTAGGAACGATGCGCGGCGTCTATTGGGGGCGGCGCCTCCTCGATAGAACGGCATGCAGGAATGTGTTGTGTGCAGTATAGTTTACCTGCTAATAGTTTAGGAACGATGCGCGGCGTCTATTGGGGGCGGCGCCTCCTCGATAGAACGGCATGCAGGAATGTGTTGTGTGCAGTATAGTTTACCTGCTAATAGTTTAGGAACGATGCGCGGCGTCTATTGGGGGGGCGCCTCCTCGATAGAACGGCATGCAGCAATGTGTTGTGTGCAGTATAGTTTACCTGCTAATAGTTTAGGAACGATGCGCGGCGTCTATTGGGGGGGCGCCTCCTCGATAGAACGGCATGCAGGAATGTGTTGTGTGCAGTATAGTTTACCTGCTAATAGTTTAGGAACGATGCGCGGCGTCTATTGGGGGCGGCGCCTCCTCGATAGAACGGCATGCAGGAATGTGTTGTGTGGAGTATAGTTTACCTGCTAATAGTTTAGGAACGATGCGCGGCGTCTATTGGGGGGGCGCCTCCTCGATAGAACGGCATGCAGCAATGTGTTGTGTGCAGTATAGTTTACCTGCTAATAGTTTAGGAACGATGCGCGGCGTCTATTGGGGGGGGGGCGGCGCCTCCTCGATAGAACGGCATGCAGGAATGTGTTGTGTGCAGTATTGTTTACCTGCTAATAGTTTAGGAACGATGCGCGGCGTCTATTGGGGGCGGCGCCTCCTCGATAGAACGGCATGCAGGAATGTGTTGTGTGCAGTATAGTTTACCTGCTAATAGTTTAGGAACGATGCGCGGCGTCTATTGGGGGGGCGCCTCCTCGATAGAACGGCATGCAGGAATGTGTTGTGTGGAGTATAGTTTACCTGCTAATAGTTTAGGAACGATGCGCGGCGTCTATTGGGGGCGGCGCCTCCTCGATAGAACGGCATGCAGGAATGTGTTGTGTGCAGTATAGTTTACCTGCTAATAGTTTAGGAACGATGCGCGGCGTCTATTGGGGGGGGCGCCTCCTCGATAGAACGGCATGCAGGAATGTGTTGTGTGCAGTATAGTTTACCTGCTAATAGTTTAGGAACGATGCGCGGCGTCTATTGGGGGGGCGCCTCCTCGATAGAACGGCATGCAGCAATGTGTTGTGTGCAGTATTGTTTACCTGCTAATAGTTTAGGAACGATGCGCGGCGTCTATTGGGGGGGGCGCCTCCTCGATAGAACGGCATGCAGGAATGTGTTGTGTGCAGTATAGTTTACCTGCTAATAGTTTAGGAACGATGCGCGGCGTCTATTGGGGGGGCGCCTCCTCGATAGAACGGCATGCAGGAATGTGTTGTGTGCAGTATAGTTTACCTGCTAATAGTTTAGGAACGATGCGCGGCGTCTATTGGGGGCGGCGCCTCCTCGATAGAACGGCATGCAGGAATGTGTTGTGTGCAGTATAGTTTACCTGCTAATAGTTTAGGAACGATGCGCGGCGTCTATTGGGGGGGCGCCTCCTCGATAGAACGGCATGCAGGAATGTGTTGTGTGCAGTATAGTTTACCTGCTAATAGTTTAGGAACGATGCGCGGCGTCTATTGGGGGGGGGGGCGCCTCCTCGATAGAACGGCATGCAGGAATGTGTTGTGTGGAGTATAGTTTACCTGCTAATAGTTTAGGAACGATGCGCGGCGTCTATTGGGGGGGCGCCTCCTCGATAGAACGGCATGCAGGAATGTGTTGTGTGGAGTATAGTTTACCTGCTAATAGTTTAGGAACGATGCGCGGCGTCTATTGGGGGGGCGCCTCCTCGATAGAACGGCATGCAGGAATGTGTTGTGTGCAGTATTGTTTACCTGCTAATAGTTTAGGAACGATGCGCGGCGTCTATTGGGGGCGGCGCCTCCTCGATAGAACGGCATGCAGCAATGTGTTGTGTGCAGTATAGTTTACCTGCTAATAGTTTAGGAACGATGCGCGGCGTCTATTGGGGGCGGCGCCTCCTCGATAGAACGGCATGCAGGAATGTGTTGTGTGCAGTATTGTTTACCAGCTAATAGTTTAGGAACGATGCGCGGCGTCTATTGGGGCGGCGCCTCCTCGATAGAACGGCATGCAGGAATGTGTTGTGTGCAGTATAGTTTACCTGCTAATAGTTTAGGAACGATGCGCGGCGTCTATTGGGGGGGGGGGGGGGCGCCTCCTCGATAGAACGGCATGCAGGAATGTGTTGTGTGGAGTATAGTTTACCTGCTAATAGTTTAGGAACGATGCGCGGCGTCTATTGGGGGGGCGCCTCCTCGATAGAACGGCATGCAGGAATGTGTTGTGTGGAGTATAGTTTACCTGCTAATAGTTTAGGAACGATGCGCGGCGTCTATTGGGGGGGGGGGGGGGCGCCTCCTCGATAGAACGGCATGCAGGAATGTGTTGTGTGCAGTATAGTTTACCTGCTAATAGTTTAGGAACGATGCGCGGCGTCTATTGGGGGGGCGCCTCCTCGATAGAACGGCATGCAGGAATGTGTTGTGTGCAGTATAGTTTACCTGCTAATAGTTTAGGAACGATGCGCGGCGTCTATTGGGGGCGGCGCCTCCTCGATAGAACGGCATGCAGGAATGTGTTGTGTGCAGTATAGTTTACCTGCTAATAGTTTAGGAACGATGCGCGGCGTCTATTGGGGCGGCGCCTCCTCGATAGAACGGCATGCAGGAATGTGTTGTGTGCAGTATAGTTTACCTGCTAATAGTTTAGGAACGATGCGCGGCGTCTATTGGGGGCGGCGCCTCCTCGATAGAACGGCATGCAGGAATGTGTTGTGTGCAGTATAGTTTACCTGCTAATAGTTTAGGAACGATGCGCGGCGTCTATTGGGGGGGCGCCTCCTCGATAGAACGGCATGCAGGAATGTGTTGTGTGCAGTATAGTTTACCTGCTAATAGTTTAGGAACGATGCGCGGCGTCTATTGGGGGGGGGGGGGGCGCCTCCTCGATAGAACGGCATGCAGGAATGTGTTGTGTGGAGTATAGTTTACCTGCTAATAGTTTAGGAACGATGCGCGGCGTCTATTGGGGGGGCGCCTCCTCGATAGAACGGCATGCAGGAATGTGTTGTGTGGAGTATAGTTTACCTGCTAATAGTTTAGGAACGATGCGCGGCGTCTATTGGGGGCGGCGCCTCCTCGATAGAACGGCATGCAGGAATGTGTTGTGTGCAGTATAGTTTACCTGCTAATAGTTTAGGAACGATGCGCGGCGTCTATTGGGGGGGCGCCTCCTCGATAGAACGGCATGCAGGAATGTGTTGTGTGCAGTATAGTTTACCTGCTAATAGTTTAGGAACGATGCGCGGCGTCTATTGGGGGGGCGCCTCCTCGATAGAACGGCATGCAGGAATGTGTTGTGTGCAGTATAGTTTACCAGCTAATAGTTTAGGAACGATGCGCGGCGTCTATTGGGGGGGCGCCTCCTCGATAGAACGGCATGCAGGAATGTGTTGTGTGCAGTATTGTTTACCTGCTAATAGTTTAGGAACGATGCGCGGCGTCTATTGGGGCGGCGCCTCCTTGATAGAACGGCATGCAGGAATGTGTTGTGTGCAGTATAGTTTACCTGCTAATAGTTTAGGAACGATGCGCGGCGTCTATTGGGGGCGGCGCCTCCTTGATAGAACGGCATGCAGGAATGTGTTGTGTGCAGTATAGTTTACCTGCTAATAGTTTAGGAACGATGCGCGGCGTCTATTGGGGGCGGCGCCTCCTTGATAGAACGGCATGCAGGAATGTGTTGTGTGCAGTATAGTTTACCTGCTAATAGTTTAGGAACGATGCGCGGCGTCTATTGGGGGCGGCGCCTCCTCGATAGAACGGCATGCAGGAATGTGTTGTGTGCAGTATAGTTTACCTGCTAATAGTTTAGGAACGATGCGCGGCGTCTATTGGGGGCGGCGCCTCCTCGATAGAACGGCATGCAGGAATGTGTTGTGTGGAGTATAGTTTACCTGCTAATAGTTTAGGAACGATGCGCGGCGTCTATTGGGGGGGCGCCTCCTCGATAGAACGGCATGCAGGAATGTGTTGTGTGGAGTATAGTTTACCTGCTAATAGTTTAGGAACGATGCGCGGCGTCTATTGGGGGGGCGCCTCCTCGATAGAACGGCATGCAGGAATGTGTTGTGTGCAGTATAGTTTACCTGCTAATAGTTTAGGAACGATGCGCGGCGTCTATTGGGGGGGGCGGCGCCTCCTCGATAGAACGGCATGCAGGAATGTGTTGTGTGCAGTATAGTTTACCTGCTAATAGTTTAGGAACGATGCGCGGCGTCTATTGGGGGCGGCGCCTCCTCGATAGAACGGCATGCAGGAATGTGTTGTGTGGAGTATAGTTTACCTGCTAATAGTTTAGGAACGATGCGCGGCGTCTATTGGGGGGGCGCCTCCTCGATAGAACGGCATGCAGGAATGTGTTGTGTGGAGTATAGTTTACCTGCTAATAGTTTAGGAACGATGCGCGGCGTCTATTGGGGGCGGCGCCTCCTCGATAGAACGGCATGCAGGAATGTGTTGTGTGCAGTATAGTTTACCTGCTAATAGTTTAGGAACGATGCGCGGCGTCTATTGGGGGGGGGGGGGGGGGCGCCTCCTCGATAGAACGGCATGCAGGAATGTGTTGTGTGCAGTATAGTTTACCTGCTAATAGTTTAGGAACGATGCGCGGCGTCTATTGGGGGCGGCGCCTCCTCGATAGAACGGCATGCAGGAATGTGTTGTGTGCAGTATAGTTTACCTGCTAATAGTTTAGGAACGATGCGCGGCGTCTATTGGGGGGGGCGCCTCCTCGATAGAACGGCATGCAGGAATGTGTTGTGTGCAGTATAGTTTACCTGCTAATAGTTTAGGAACGATGCGCGGCGTCTATTGGGGGGGGGGGGGGCGCCTCCTCGATAGAACGGCATGCAGGAATGTGTTGTGTGCAGTATAGTTTACCTGCTAATAGTTTAGGAACGATGCGCGGCGTCTATTGGGGGGGCGCCTCCTCGATAGAACGGCATGCAGGAATGTGTTGTGTGCAGTATAGTTTACCTGCTAATAGTTTAGGAACGATGCGCGGCGTCTATTGGGGGGGCGCCTCCTCGATAGAACGGCATGCAGGAATGTGTTGTGTGCAGTATAGTTTACCTGCTAATAGTTTAGGAACGATGCGCGGCGTCTATTGGGGGGGGGGGCGCCTCCTCGATAGAACGGCATGCAGGAATGTGTTGTGTGCAGTATAGTTTACCTGCTAATAGTTTAGGAACGATGCGCGGCGTCTATTGGGGGGGGGGGGGCGCCTCCTCGATAGAACGGCATGCAGGAATGTGTTGTGTGCAGTATAGTTTACCTGCTAATAGTTTAGGAACGATGCGCGGCGTCTATTGGGGGGGCGCCTCCTCGATAGAACGGCATGCAGGAATGTGTTGTGTGCAGTATAGTTTACCTGCTAATAGTTTAGGAACGATGCGCGGCGTCTATTGGGGGCGGCGCCTCCTCGATAGAACGGCATGCAGGAATGTGTTGTGTGCAGTATAGTTTACCTGCTAATAGTTTAGGAACGATGCGCGGCGTCTATTGGGGGCGGCGCCTCCTCGATAGAACGGCATGCAGGAATGTGTTGTGTGCAGTATAGTTTACCTGCTAATAGTTTAGGAACGATGCGCGGCGTCTATTGGGGGGGGGGGGGGGCGCCTCCTCGATAGAACGGCATGCAGGAATGTGTTGTGTGGAGTATAGTTTACCTGCTAATAGTTTAGGAACGATGCGCGGCGTCTATTGGGGGGGGGGGGCGCCTCCTCGATAGAACGGCATGCAGGAATGTGTTGTGTGGAGTATAGTTTACCTGCTAATAGTTTAGGAACGATGCGCGGCGTCTATTGGGGGGGCGCCTCCTCGATAGAACGGCATGCAGGAATGTGTTGTGTGGAGTATAGTTTACCTGCTAATAGTTTAGGAACGATGCGCGGCGTCTATTGGGGGGGCGCCTCCTCGATAGAACGGCATGCAGGAATGTGTTGTGTGCAGTATAGTTTACCTGCTAATAGTTTAGGAACGATGCGCGGCGTCTATTGGGGGCGGCGCCTCCTCGATAGAACGGCATGCAGGAATGTGTTGTGTGCAGTATAGTTTACCTGCTAATAGTTTAGGAACGATGCGCGGCGTCTATTGGGGGGGGGGGGCGCCTCCTCGATAGAACGGCATGCAGGAATGTGTTGTGTGCAGTATAGTTTACCTGCTAATAGTTTAGGAACGATGCGCGGCGTCTATTGGGGGGGCGCCTCCTCGATAGAACGGCATGCAGCAATGTGTTGTGTGCAGTATAGTTTACCTGCTAATAGTTTAGGAACGATGCGCGGCGTCTATTGGGGGGGGGGCGGCGCCTCCTCGATAGAACGGCATGCAGGAATGTGTTGTGTGCAGTATAGTTTACCTGCTAATAGTTTAGGAACGATGCGCGGCGTCTATTGGGGGGGGGGGGCGCCTCCTCGATAGAACGGCATGCAGGAATGTGTTGTGTGGAGTATAGTTTACCTGCTAATAGTTTAGGAACGATGCGCGGCGTCTATTGGGGGGGCGCCTCCTCGATAGAACGGCATGCAGGAATGTGTTGTGTGCAGTATAGTTTACCTGCTAATAGTTTAGGAACGATGCGCGGCGTCTATTGGGGGGGCGCCTCCTCGATAGAACGGCATGCAGGAATGTGTTGTGTGCAGTATAGTTTACCTGCTAATAGTTTAGGAACGATGCGCGGCGTCTATTCGGGGCGGCGCCTCCTCGATAGAACGGCGACTCGGGTCGGTTGCTGCTCAGCAAATGGACGGAGAGTCCATTGCGTCTCCGCTCTTCCTCATGTCTGCGTAGAGCTCTCACGTGGGGTATCTGATTGTAGTAAAGACTACCACGAGAGAAGAGATTAGCGACGGCAAGCTTGGCTTCTTCACCAGTGATCAGTAGTGGGTCATCTGTAGCAAACAAAAATATCCCAAAGGCGTTTGGTATGCGCGGTAAACCCAATATATTTGATACTGCGATACCTTTTACACGTAATGAATGACTGCTGGGTAATCCACAGAGAGTATTTTGAGAAGCTTCTATTGGAATATACCATTCAAGCATGGACTTCGTAAAATAAAAGCACATGCTTACATAAATATTATAATACAATATTTGCAATAATTAACACAATTAGATCACCATATTCACAGAAATGCTAAACGCTCACTTTTGTTTGAATCTAAAGACACATAATTATTGTACACATGCATGAAGAATCTCCAGGGGTGGCCTACAGCTTAACCTATAGGTGTTGTGCCGCTTTGTTTGTCGTAAGGCCAAGGGGCTGTAATATTTACCTTCGCCGGTAGTCTCGTCCCAGTAGTGCAACTCCTCGTGGTCTGGGGGTAGAAACACTCCGTTAGGGTACATCTCTTCGGGACTCGCAGCCGCCACGCTTTGTCGGCTATAATCTGAGGAGATAGACCACATCAACTAGACTCTTATGGCACTTCGTTCTATTTTTGTTTTTTTTTGTTTTTTTTATGTCTGTCGATAGCGGTCGAACGGAAAGTCCGATCAACTTGAAATTTGGATCATCCACAAGCCTCGATGTGGATTGCAGGTGAATAGTTTTGAGGCAAAATCGTTCGAACAGTTACAAAGTTACACCATAGTTACTGCAAAATATTTTTCTGAAACAAAATGGCGGCAAAATGTGAGATAGCCATATTTTTTACAGATTTTTTTCGGTCAAGAATAAATTCACTTTATGGCGATCTGATAAATATGGGCAAAGTTACACAAAAGTTACTCGAAAATATTTTTCTGGAACACAGTGACAGCAAAATGTGAGGTGGCTATCTTATAGTAAATTTTTGTCCGGTTACGAATATTATAATATATACTCATGTAAACGCGATATGATACGTATTTGAGGCAGACATCACATTTCTATTGCTGTCAATAACTGTTAGTAACGGTGGCGGACCGTGTTGAAAACATGACGACAAAAATTCTTAGCAACGCACATTGCACTGCATCCAACAATGTCGGGAAGTATAATAGCTATGGAAATTAGGAAAAATTTTGCAATGCGCATTCTTGAATTGTTGTGAATTGTTGTTTTTATTAGCTTTGAGAACTATTCGCCACAAAGTTCGTAGATATGGACGCGCTCGCTTATCAACGCGTCAAACAGAGCGTTGAATGTGAAATATTTTTTTCTACATTATATTGAATTAAATATAGGAAAACTAATGCAACAATGCACAATAGTTTTGTAAAGTTTCTTGTATTGGGTATTGTAGTTAATGTAAATTTGCGTATTATGCAAATCCTTACGAGTAGAAAACAAGAAGCATGTGTTTCATTTAAAGCTGAGCAGAATGGTTTCGTCTAACTGACGAGAATTGAGAAGGTGGGTTGTGTTCATACCGAGGGTTGGCCGGTACTGCTCGATCAGACGGCTGCGACGCTCCAGTAGATACTCGCTGTATCCTCCGCGCCTTCCTACAACCAGAACAATACCAAGCATACAACAATTAGATACCGCCTTCACCAAACGTGAAATGATACTAATTATTGTTTAACAATTTTCATCCAAAATATGTAATCAGTATAAAAAAGGAAGTTGGAGGAATAGGACAAGTTGGAGGAATATATGTTATTTAAAATGGCTAAAGGGTGCTAGGGGTCAGGGGGTTACTCTTCTCTCTCCTCTTACGATCGACACTGCCTATAAGAAAAAATATTTAATCCTGAATATATTGAATCTTCTTATACCCTAAGCCAAACACTACCCTGGGCCCAGACGGGGAAAACTATCATATTTACATTCCATATCTAATACTATCATATTATATCTTGTACCATTGTCCGATACTGAAACGTATTTACAGGCGTTTAAAACGTCATATTATATGAAAAGAAAATTCGCCTTCGGCGAATTGTCCTTCGGCGGCTGTGGCTTTCGCCCCAGATCTCCACCTGCTTGGGATGTTCGACCCCCCCCCCCCCCCATAGTGAATTCCTGGATACGCCACTGAATTGGGTTATAAGTTCATGAATGTATGTATTATGTATATAGATATGCGTCCCTACGACAACAAAGTAATCTTAAAATATACCCTTGACCTGAAGCTCTTGCGTTTGCTGTACATATTGAACAAACAAAATATGATGAGATACTTCTCGGCCGCGCGTCCCATCCCCGTACACAACTACTCAACTACTCAACTACTCAACCAAGCGGCAGTCACACTGCTTATACATTCTATTGGATCATTCGTAACTCTAAAGCATGATGAGGATCACCAAAGACTGCATAGACGCACGCGGCACGCTCAAGGCAAAACTAAATGCAAGTACGTTCCGGATATGTGATGCTGTAACAGTGAGCCATTCACCTACGAGGTAAGGTGTTCTGTTCTCTTGTAAGTATACACTCTCCTCTCCAACATACCAACTCGGTCGGTAGCAACTTCGGGGAAGTTCGTGAGTTTATAGTTTTGTGAACATACCAATGACGACCATTGACGACAATCAGTGTGTCTGCTGTTTTGGTCCTAGGCGGGGAGTATACTAAAATAAGCTTGGCATAATATATCATCGGTTTCGCTAAACGCGCTCTAACTTTAGTGCAGGCAATTATTTCAAGTCTAGAACATCCAAAAAGCGTGTTTCTTTCTAGTTTGCCAAGGTATATGTTACGTACCTGGCAAGTCCACTCCATGCGAGTAGGTCTGCAGACGGGAGGAGAACTTGACATGTGCCGACGACTGAGGTCTTCCGTCCACCACTGTTCCAACCAGGGCCAATGTTATCAGATGCTGTAACACAGAGCAACCCCCCTCACTACCTCTTGTAAAGCCAGCCACAGGTCACATGGAGAAGTAACTAATTCCTGGTAGGAACAAAGACACAATGAGCATTCCAATAAATATGTTTAAAACACCTATTCTCACATATTGGCCAAGATTCACAAGGGGTTCAAATTTAGGCCGGTCTTAGAGATAAGACCAGGAAAAGACTTAGGACCCCTTGTGAAATGTGAAGGTGTTCTTGCCCATCCAGCAGCGAGAAGTGGAGAAGTGCAGGTAGATTAGACAACCTCCTGTTGTTACTTGACCATCCAGCAGCGAGGAGTGCAGGTAGATTAGACAACCTCCTGTTGTTACTTGACCATCCAGCAGCGAGAAGTGGAGAAGTGCAGGTATATTAGACAACCTCCTGTTGTTACTTGACCATCCAGCAGCGAGGAGTGCAGGTAGATTAGACAACCTCCTGTTGTTACTTGACCATCCAGCAGCGAGGAGTGCAGGTAGATTAGACAACCTCCTGTTGTTACTTGACCATCCAGCAGCGAGGAGTGCAGGTAGATTAGACAACCTCCTGTTGTTACTTGACCATCCAGCAGCGAGGAGTGCAGGTAGATTAGACAACCTCCTGTTGTTACTTGACCATCCAGCAGCGAGGAGTGCAGGTAGATTAGACAACCTCCTGTTGTTACTTGACCATCCAGCAGCGAGGAGTGCAGGTAGATTAGACAACCTCCTGTTGTTACTTGACCATCCAGCAGCGAGGAGTGCAGGTAGATTAGACAACCTCCTGTTGTTACTTGACCATCCAGCAGCGAGAAGTGGAGAAGTGCAGGTAGATTAGACAACCTCCTGTTGTTACTTGACCATCCAGCAGCGAGGAGTGCAGGTAGATTAGACAACCTCCTGTTGTTACTTGACCATCCAGCAGCGAGGAGTGCAGGTAGATTAGACAACCTCCTGTTGTTACTTGACCATCCAGCAGCGAGGAGTGCAGGTAGATTAGACAACCTCCTGTTGTTACTTGACCATCCAGCAGCGAGGAGTGCAGGTAGATTAGACAACCTCCTGTTGTTACTTGACCATCCAGCAGCGAGGAGTGCAGGTAGATTAGACAACCTCCTGTTGTTACTTGACCATCCAGCAGCGAGGAGTGCAGGTAGATTAGACAACCTCCTGTTGTTACTTGACCATCCAGCAGCGAGGAGTGCAGGTAGATTAGACAACCTCCTGTTGTTACTTGACCATCCAGCAGCGAGGAGTGCAGGTAGATTAGACAACCTCCTGTTGTTACTTGACCATCCAGCAGCATCCAGCATCTCATCCTATACTATATACCTCCTATACTATATCCTTTACTATCCTTGATTCTATCCACGATCTCCTTTACTATCCTATACTATATACCTCCTATACTATATGCTTTACTATCCTTGATTCTATCCACGATCTCATCCTATACTATATACCTCCTATACTATATCCTTTACTATCCTTGATTCTATCCACGATCTCCTTTACTATCCTATACTATATCCTTTACTATCTATTCTATCCACGATCTCATCCTATACTATATACCTCCTATACTGTATCCTTTACTATCCTTGATTCTATCCACGATCTCCTTTAATATCTTATACTATATACCTCCTATACTATATTCTTTACTATCCTTGATTCTATCCACGATCTCCTTTAATATCATACTATATACCTCCTATACTATATCCTTTACTATCCTTGATTCTATCCACGATCTCATCCTATACTATATACCTCCTATACTATATCCTTTACTATCCTTGATTCTATCCACGATCTCATCCTATACTATATACCTCCTATACTATATCCTTTACTATCCTTGACTCTATCCACGATCTCATCCTATACTATATACCTCCTATACTATATCCTTTACTATCCTTGATTCTATCCACGATCTCATCCTATACTATATACCTCCTATACTATATCCTTTACTATCCTTGATTCTATCCACGATCTCATCCTATACTATATACCTCCTATACTATATCCTTTACTATCCTTGATTCTATCCACGATCTCATCCTATACTATATACCTCCTATACTATATCCTTTACTATCCTTGATACTATCCCCGACGACTGATGAGGAAGAGGACGAGCCCGATGATGATATGATATTTGGGCTTTACGTACAAGTCCTTTTGAATCTTCATTATAAACGTATGCGCTTATTTTAGGTTATGATGAAATAGTTGGGTGTTGTTGTTGTACCGCTGATTCGCTCCAAATATTATATGTGGCGAACTGGAGGCGTAAAAATCGCTCAGAGCCACCATTGTTAAACAGTGGGTTGTGTCTTGTAGGATGTGTGAAGCCTACACAATACACAGCCAGTCTCAAGTGTTAGTGTGGACCCTTCCTTTCCCTCGGCGGCGAAACACTATTTCATCAATACATAAAAAGAGATGGAAGCACGACAACCACCTAACAACCACATCACGAAGTGTAGTGAGGTCACTTGAAATCATTCTCGATGCACGATTTCGTCGATACCTACTCGATATGTCTATTGGTGTCCAAACCCCGCTTGAAACCCTAGCATGCGCGGTAAGAAGCACCTTGTAACCCTCTGAGTCTAGCACCTTGTAACCCTCTGAGTCTAGCACCTTGTAACCCTCTGAGTCTAGCACCTTGTAACCCTCTGAGTCTAGCACCTTGTAACCCTCTGAGTCTAGCACCTTGTAACCCTCTGAGTCTAGCACCTTGTAACCCTCTGAGTCTAGCACCTTGTAACCCTCTGAGTCTAGCACCTTGTAACCCTCTGAGTCTAGCGTCTTGTAACCCTCTGAGTCTAGCACCTTGTAACCCTCTGAGTCTAGCACCTTGTAACCCTCTGAGTCTAGCACCTTGTAACCCTCTGAGTCTAGCACCTTGTAACCCTCTGAGTCTAGCGTCTTGTAACCCTCTGAGTCTAGCACCTTGTAACCCTCTGAGTCTAGCGTCTTGTAACCCTCTGAGTCTAGCACCTTGTAACCCTCTGAGTCTAGCGTCTTGTAACCCTCTGAGTCTAGCACCTTGTAACCCTCTGAGTCTAGCACCTTGTAACCCTCTGAGTCTAGCACCTTGTAACCCTCTGAGTCTAGCACCTTGTAACCCTCTGAGTCTAGCACCTTGTAACCCTCTGAGTCTAGCACCTTGTAACCCTCTGAGTCTAGCACCTTGTAACCCTCTGAGTCTAGCACCTTGTAACCCTCTGAGTCTAGCACCTTGTAACCCTCTGAGTCTAGCACCTTGTAACCCTCTGAGTCTAGCACCTTGTAACCCTCTGAGTCTAGCACCTTGTAACCCTCTGAGTCTAGCACCTTGTAACCCACTGAGTCTAGCACCTTGTAACCCTCTGAGTCTAGCACCTTGTAACCCTCTGAGTCTAGCACCTTGTAACCCTCTGAGTCTAGCACCTTGTAACCCTCTGAGTCTAGCACCTTGTAACCCTCTGAGTCTAGCACCTTGTAACCCTCTGAGTCTAGCACCTTGTAACCCTCTGAGTCTAGCACCTTGTAACCCTCTGAGTCTAGCATCTTGTAACCCTCTGAGTCTAGCACCTTGTAACCCTCTGGGTCTAGCACCTTGTAACCCTCTGAGTCTAGCACCTTGTAACCCTCTGAGTCTAGCACCTTGTAACCCTCTGAGTCTAGCACCTTGTAACCCTCTGAGTCTAGCACCTTGTAACCCTCTGAGTCTAGCACCTTGTAACCCTCTGAGTCTAGCACCTTGTAACCCTCTGAGTCTAGCACCTTGTAACCCTCTGAGTCTAGCACCTTGTAACCCTCTGAGTCTAGCACCTTGTAACCCTCTGAGTCTTGCACCTTGTAACCCTCTGAGTCTAGCACCTTGTAACCCTCTGAGTCTAGCACCTTGTAACCCTCTGAGTCTAGCACCTTGTAACCCTCTGAGTCTAGCACCTTGTAACCCTCTGAGTCTAGCACCTTGTAACCCTCTGAGTCTAGCACCTTGTAACCCTCTGAGTCTAGCACCTTGTAACCCTCTGAGTCTAGCACCTTGTAACCCTCTGAGTCTAGCACCTTGTAACCCTCTGAGTCTAGCACCTTGTAACCCTCTGAGTCTAGCACCTTGTAACCCTCTGAGTCTAGCACCTTGTAACCCAATGAGTCTAGCACCTTGTAACCCAATGAGTCTAGCACCTTGTAAGTGTGGAACCTGATGACAGCTGCGTTGGCGATTGCCAATTGGCGAACTTTCAAACTTTCAAACAAAACCATTCAAACATTGTCATTTCTGTAACTAACTAACTAATTAATTTTAACTAGTTACCTACACATTTTAATCGACTAAAGAAATGAAAAGCGTATAATTACAATATTTTTAAATATTAAATTCATACAAAACCAAATCGCCGGTATATGAGTAAATTTTCAATATTAACATCTTAGAGCGTTCTCACGATATCATTAAAATACCGTTAATTTTGCATGGTTATACAGCGAGCTACGATGCATGGTTATACTGCGAGCTACGTTGCATGGTTATACTGCGAGCTACGTGCATGGTTATACTGCGAGCTACGTTGCATGGTTATACTGCGAGCTACGTTGCATGGTTATACTGCGAGCTACGTGCATGGTTATACTGCGAGCTACGTTGCATGGTTATACTGCGAGCTACGTTGCATGGTTATACTGCGAGCTACGTTGCATGGTTTCTACTGCGAGCTACGTTGCACGGTTATACTGCGAGCTACGTTGCATGGTTATACTGCAAGCTACGTTGCATGGTTATACTGCGAGCTACGTTGCATGGTTATACTGCGAGCTACGTACATGGTTATACTGCGAGCTACATTGCATGGTTATACTGCGAGCTACGTTGCATGGTTATACTGCGAGCTACGTTGCACGGTTATACTGCGAGCTACGTTGCATGGTTATACTGCGAGCTACGTTGCATGGTTATACTGCGAGCTACGTTGCATGGTTATACTGCGAGCTACGTTGCATGGTTATACTGCGAGCTACGTTGCATGGTTATACTGCGAGCTACGTGCATGGTTATACTGCGAGCTACGTTGCATGGTTATACTGCGAGCTACGTTGCATGGTTATACTGCGAGCTACGTTGCATGGTTATACTGCGAGCTACGTTGCATGGTTATACTGCGAGCTACGTTGCATGGTTTATACTGCGAGCTACGTTGCATGGTTATACTGCGAGCTACGTGCATGGTTATACTGCGAGCTACGTTGCATGGTTATACTGCGAGCTACGTTGCACGGTTTATACTGCGAGCTACGTTGCATGGTTATACTGCGAGCTACGTGCATGGTTATACTGCGAGCTACGTTGCATGGTTTCTACTGCGAGCTACGTTGCATGGTTATACTGCGAGCTACGTTGCATGGTTATACTGCGAGCTACGTTGCATGGTTATACTGCAAGCTACGTGCATGGTTATACTGCGAGCTACGTTGCATAGTTATACTGCGAGCTACGTGTATGGTTATACTGCGAGCTACGTTGCATGGTTATACTGCGAGCTACGTTGCATGGTTATACTGCGAGCTACGTTGCAAAATTATACTGCGAGCTACGTTGCATGGTTATACTGCGAGCTACGTGCATGGTTAAACTGCGAGCTACGTTGCATGGTTATACTGCGAGCTACGTTGCATGGTAATACTGCGAGTTACGTTGCATGGTTATACTGCGAGCTACGTGCATGGTTATACTGCGAGCTACGTGCATGGTTATACTGCGAGCTACGTTGCATGGTTATACTGCGAGCTACGTTGCATGGTCATACTGCGAGCTACGTTGCATAATTATACTGCGAGCTACGTTGCATGGTTATACTGCGAGCTACGTTGCATAGTTATACTGCGAGCTACGTTGCATGGTTATACTGCGAGCTACGTTGCATAGTTTTACTGCGAGCTACGTTGCATGGTTATACTGCGAGCTACGTTGCATGGTTATACTGCGAGCTACGTTGCATGGTTATACTGCGAGCTACGTTGCATAGTTATACTGCGAGCTACGTGCATGGTTATACTGCGAGCTACGTTGCATGGTTATACTGCGAGCTTCGTTGCCACTGCGAGCTACGTTGCATGGTTATACTGCGAGCTACGTTGCCACTGCGAGCTACGTTGCATGGTTATACTGCGAGCTACGTTGCATGGTTATACTGCGAGCTACGTTGCATGGTTATACTGCGAGCTACGTTGCATGGTTTCTACTGCGAGCTACGTTGCATGGTAATACTGCGAGCTACGTTGCATGGTTATACTGCGAGCTACGTTGCATGGTTATACTGCGAGCTACGTTGCATGGTTTCTACTGCGAGCTACGTGCATGGTTATACTGCGAGCTACGTTGCATGGTAATACTGCGAGCTACGTTGCATGGTTATACTGCGAGCTACGTTGCATGGTTATACTGCGAGCTACGTTGCATGGTTTCTACTGCGAGCTACGTGCATGGTTATACTGCGAGCTACGTTGCATGGTTTCTACTGCGAGCTACGTTGCACGGTTTATACTGCGAGCTACGTTGCATGGTTTCTACTGCGAGCTACGTGCATGGTTATACGGCGAGCTACGTTGCCACTGCGAGCTACGTTGCATGGTTATACTGCGAGCTACGTTGCAAAGTTATAGTACGAGCTACGTTGCATGGTAATACTGCGAGCTACGTTGCATGGTTATACTGCGAGCTACGTTGCATGGTTATACTGCGAGCTACGTTGCATGGTTTCTACTGCGAGCTACGTGCATGGTTATACTGCGAGCTACGTTGCCACTGCGAGCTACGTTGCATGGTTATACTGCGAGCTACGTTGCAAGGTTATACTGCGAGCTACGTTGCATAGTTATACTGCGAGCTACGTTGCATGGTTATACTGCGAGCTACGTTGGATGGTTATACTGCGAGCTACGTTGCATGGTTATACTGCGAGCTACGTTGCATGGTTATACTGCGAGCTACGTTGCATGGTTATACTGCGAGCTACGTTGCATGGTTTCTACTGCGAGCTACGTGCATGGTTATACTGCGAGCTACGTTGCCACTGCGAGCTACGTTGCATGGTTATACTGCGAGCTACGTTGCAAAATTATACTGCGAGCTACGTTGCATGGTTATACTGCGAGCTACGTTGCATGGTTATACTGCGAGCTACGTTGCATGGTTATACTGCGAGCTACGTTGCATGGTTATACTGCGAGCTACGTTGCATGGTTATACTGCGAGCTACGTGCATGGTTATACTGCGAGCTACGTTGCATGGTTATACTGCGAGCTACGTTGCATGGTTATACTACGAGCTACGTTGCCACTGCGAGCTACGTTGCATGGTTATACTGCGAGCTACGTTGCAAGGTTATACTGCGAGCTACGTTGCATGGTAATACTGCGAGCTACGTTGCATGGTTATACTGCGAGCTACGTTGCATGGTTATACTGCGAGCTACGTTGCATGGTTATACTGCGAGCTACGTTGCATGGTTTCTACTGCGAGCTACGTGCATGGTTATACTGCGAGCTACGTTGCATGGTTATACTGCGAGCTACGTTGCATGGTTTCTACTGCGAGCTACGTGCATGGTTATACTGCGAGCTACGTTGCATGGTTTCTACTGCGAGCTACGTTGCACGGTTATACTGCAAGCTACGTTGCATGGTTATACTGCGAGCTACGTTGCATGGTTATACTGCGAGCTACGTTGCATGGTTATACTGCGAGCTACGTTGCATGGTTATACTGCAAGCTACGTGCATGGTTATACTGCGAGCTACGTTGCATGGTTTCTACTGCGAGCTACGTTGCACGGTTTCTACTGCGAGCTACGTTGCATGGTTTCTACTGCGAGCTACGTTGCATGGTTATACTGCGAGCTACGTTGCATGGTTATACTGCGAGCTACGTTGCATGGTTTCTACTGCGAGCTACGTTGCATGGTTATACTGCGAGCTACGTTGCATGGTTATACTGCGAGCTACGTTGCATGGTTATACTGCGAGCTACGTTGCATGGTTATACTGCGAGCTACGTTGCATGGTTATACTGCGAGCTACGTTGCATGGTTATACTGCGAGCTACGTGCATGGTTATACTGCGAGCTACGTTGCATGGTTATACTGCGAGCTACGTGCATGGTTATACTGCGAGCTATGTTGCATGGTTATACTGCGAGCTACGTTGCATGGTTATACTGCGAGCTACGTTGCATGGTTATACTGCGAGCTACGTGCATGGTTATACTGCGAGCTACGTTGCATGGTTATACTGCGAGCTACGTTGCATGGTTATACTGCGAGCTACGTTGCATGGTTATACTGCGAGCTACGTTGCATGGTTATACTGCGAGCTACGTGCATGGTTATACTGCGAGCTACGTTGCATGGTTATACTGCGAGCTACGTGCATGGTTATACTGCGAGCTATGTTGCATGGTTATACTGCGAGCTACGTTGCATGGTTATACTGCGAGCTACGTGCATAGTTATACTGCGAGCTACGTGCATGGTTATACTGCGAGCTACGTTGCATGGTTATACTGCGAGCTACGTTGCATGGTTATACTGCGAGCTACGTTGCATGGTTATACTGCGAGCTACGTTGCATGGTTATACTGCGAGCTACGTTGCATGGTTTCTACTGCGAGCTACGTTGCATGGTTATACTGCGAGCTACGTTGCATGGTTATACTGCGAGCTACGTGCATGGTTTCTACTGCGAGCTACGTTGCACGGTTTCTACTGCGAGCTACGTTGCATGGTTTCTACTGCGAGCTACGTGCATGGTTATACTGCGAGCTACGTTGCATGGTTATACTGCGAGCTACGTTGCATGGTTTCTACTGCGAGCTACGTTGCATTGTTATACTGCGAGCTACGTGCATGGTTATACTGCGAGCTACGTGCATGGTTATACTGCGAGCTACGTTGCATGGTTATACTGCGAGCTACGTTGCATGGTTTCTACTGCGAGCTACGTGCATGGTTATACTGCGAGCTACGTTGCATGGTTTCTACTGCGAGCTACGTTGCACGGTTTTACTGCGAGCTACGTTGCATGGTTATACTGCGAGCTACGTGCATGGTTATACTGCGAGCTACGTTGCATGGTTATACTGCGAGCTACGTGCATGGTTATACTGCGAGCTACGTGCATGGTTATACTGCGAGCTACGTGCATGGTTATACTGCGAGCTACGTGCATGGTTATACTGCGAGCTCCGTTGCATGGTTATACTGCGAGCTACGTTGCATGGTTTCTACTGCGAGCTACGTGCATGGTTATACTGCGAGCTACGTTGCATGGTTATACTGCGAGCTACGTTGCATGGTTTCTACTGCGAGCTACGTTGCATGGTTATACTGTGAGCTACGTTGCATGGTTATACTGCGAGCTACGTTGCATGGTTATACCGCGAGCTACGTTGCATGGTTATACTGCGAGCTACGTTGCATGGTTATACTGCGAGCTACGTTGCATGGTTATACTGCGAGCTACGTGCATGGTTATACTGCGAGCTACGTTGCATGGTTATACTGCGAGCTACGTGCATGGTTATACTGCGAGCTATGTTGCATGGTTATACTGCGAGCTACGTTGCATGGTTATACTGCGAGCTACGTTGCATGGTTATACTGCGAGCTACGTTGCATGGTTATACTGCGAGCTACGTGCATGGTTATACTGCGAGCTACGTTGCATGGTTATACTGCGAGCTACGTTGCATGGTTATACTGCGAGCTACGTTGCATGGTTATACTGCGAGCTACGTTGCATGGTTATACTGCGAGCTACGTGCATGGTTATACTGCGAGCTACGTTGCATGGTTATACTGCGAGCTACGTGCATGGTTATACTGCGAGCTATGTTGCATGGTTATACTGCGAGCTACGTTGCATGGTTATACTGCGAGCTACGTGCATAGTTATACTGCGAGCTACGTGCATGGTTATACTGCGAGCTCCGTTGCATGGTTATACTGCGAGCTACGTGCATGGTTATACTGCGAGCTACGTGCATGGTTATACTGCGAGCTACGTGCATGGTTATACTGCGAGCTACGTGCATGGTTATACTGCGAGCTACGTTGCATGGTTATACTGCGAGCTACGTTGCATGGTTTCTACTGCGAGCTACGTTGCATGGTTATACTGCGAGCTACGTTGCATGGTTATACTGCGAGCTACGTGCATGGTTATACTGCGAGCTACGTTGCATGGTTTTACTGCGAGCTACGTTGCATGGTTTCTACTGCGAGCTACGTTGCACGGTTATACTGCGAGCTACGTTGCATGGTTATACTGTGAGCTACGTGCATGGTTATACTGCGAGCTACGTTGCATGGTTATACTGCGAGCTACGTTGCATGGTTATACTGCGATTTACGTTGCATGGTTATACTGCGAGCTACGTTGCATGGTTATACTGCGAGCTACGTTGCACGGTTATACTGCGAGCTACGTTGCATGGTTATACTGCGAGCTACGTTGCATGGTTTCTACTGCGAGCTACGTTGCATGGTTATACTGCGAGCTACGTTGCACGGTTATACTGCGAGCTACGTTGCATGGTTATACTGCGAGCTACGTTGCATGGTTATACTGCGAGCTACGTTGCATGGTTATACTGCGAGCTTCGTTGCATGGTTATACTACGAGCTACGTTGCCACTGCGAGCTACGTTGCATGGTTATACTGCGAGCTACGTTGCATGGTTATACTGTGAGCTACGTGCATGGTTATACTGCGAGCTACGTTGCATGGTTATACTGCGAGCTACGTGCATGGTTATACTGCGAGCTACGTGCATGGTTATACTGCGAGCTACGTGCATGGTTATACTGCGAGCTACGTGCATGGTTATACTGCGAGCTACGTGCATGGTTATACTGCGAGCTACGTTGCATGGTTATACTGCGAGCTACGTTGCATGGTTATACTGCGAGCTTCGTTGCATGGTTATACTACGAGCTACGTTGCCACTGCGAGCTACGTTGCATGGTTATACTGCGAGCTACGTTGCATGGTTATACTGTGAGCTACGTGCATGGTTATACTGCGAGCTACGTTGCATGGTTATACTGCGAGCTACGTGCATGGTTATACTGCGAGCTACGTGCATGGTTATACTGCGAGCTACGTGCATGGTTATACTGCGAGCTACGTGCATGGTTATACTGCGAGCTACGTGCATGGTTATACTGCGAGCTACGTTGCATGGTTATACTGCGAGCTACGTTGCATGGTTATACTGCGAGCTACGTTGCATGGTTATACTGCGAGCTACGTTGCATGGTTATACTACGAGCTACGTTGCCACTGCGAGCTACGTTGCATGGTTATACTGTGAGCTACGTTGCATGGTTATACTGTGAGCTACGTGCATGGTTATACTGCGAGCTACGTTGCATGGTTATACTGCGAGCTACGTGCATGGTTATACTGCGAGCTACGTGCATGGTTATACTGCGAGCTACGTGCATGGTTATACTGCGAGCTACGTTGCATGGTTATACTGCGAGCTACGTGCATGGTTATACTGCGAGCTACGTGCATGGTTATACTGCGAGCTACGTTGCATGGTTTCTACTGCGAGCTACGTCAGTGTATCCAGGGGGGAAGTACCCCCCCTCCCGGCGCCCATGACTGTGCATTGTGTGTGTGTCTTGCACTGACCCCACCTGGCCCAGATGTGCAGCTGCCAGCTGGGTAACTGGGTAGACAGACAGCAAGGGCGGGGTTTCATGTTTTCAATTGTGTCTTGCGCAAGGTGGATAGAAATGTAATCACTCTGAGACATTATCGAAATCTCTAGTGCGCCAAACTGTCAATCCATTTAGTCTCGTCTAAGCCCAAGAAACTGTCAATCAATTTAATTCTCCTCTATAAGAAGTTCAAGAAATAATATTTCTGAATGCAATCTGAATACTGAATTCAACTCAACGTAGAGAATATAAGTGGAGTACAATCTTACTCCTGTAATGCCGAACATTCATTTCGAGGACTTCTGTTCTTACTCGTACACACATTCATTGACGTAGGGAAGGGCGACATTTCACGACGTTAGTAGCAAGCACAAATCACATATCGATTCATGAAGGATCAAAGAATTGAGTTTGTTCCTTACAGATGTGGATTAAGGTCGCGTTTTTTACTTACTTTTACACTTTACCATGTAATTATGTCAAACTGCACATTCATATTGTACTTTCAATCGGGAGTTTTCATCCAACTTTCGATTGGAGGGAACAATTGAGAGACCAGTGTAGACCTACAGTTTACTAGTAACTTAGGAATGTAATTAGTATTGAGACCAGGATACTAAGTGAAGGCTAAGGCATTGTCTGCTCGGATCACGGAACAGGGTTCGAGAACATGCAGGGTCGAGCCGAAAGCCTCGAAGGTAGGCCTACCTACGAGGCCGCTTCCAGTATCTTGCAACTGCATGGTTACTGGTTAGTTATACTTGACCAACGATTCGAATTTACTTAGTTTATGCAAAATCGCCGACACGTGAATAAAATTCTGCACGAAAATAAACTTCACTTTAAATTCCAAATGCAATTGAAGATCTGTTGTCATATTATGTAAACTGAATGTCTAGTTATGTGCGTTGCCGAACCTTGCTGGTCTTCGCCGCCTCTTCTCAGCGATCTTTTTGTCCCAAGTGAACTTTTGCAGCTCCTGAATAATAATTTCTTCTGTGAGAATATTGCAAGGTCGTTGTGTTCACACGGGTGCGCGTTGGTTCACTGGGGTCGAAAACAAAGCCACTCGCGCACAATGTCAAATCTATTATCGGGGTTACTTTGTTATTTTTTCATGCATCTCATTATAAAGCTAATTACTTTTCAATCAGATTACATATTTCAACATCCGAAACAATATAGCAGGTCCTTGTTCCAGTGGTAAGGTGACCATATTTTGAATATTGCAAACCGGGAGAAACAAAGTGGAAAGATACAAACTCCATGGACTAGCACGGAGTCTGGTCAGTCAAAAGAGGCGAAACATTTTTAATTCAAATTTGCGTGCAAATGCCCAGAAAACAGCTTTCTAACATGAATTAATAAAACAAAATAAATATTAATGCATTATTATTCATATTAATTTGAATTAATACATAACAAGTATTTAAATGAATGTACATTTACCTTATAATAATAACTTTATTAACAAATAATAGGTACAGGTAATCAAACATAAAGATTGTTAAATAGGAATTCCTAGAACAAAAATCTGAGAAAAAATAGTTCTTAACTTCCTACTTAGGTATACTTAGGGTTAGCTTGTTATGCCCGGTCGTATCCTGTTAACGGAATAAAGTCTGCTGACTGTGAGTTGAGTGAGTGCGTGATTGTGTGAGTCAGCGTCTGCGAATGCAACCCGCATGTGTCGAGGGGGGCTAGCAAACTGTAAGCCCCCCCCGTTACAATCGACCGCGTTGTCTTTATTGACAGAATACCGGGACACCTTTTCCCCAAGAATTACAAACCGGTAAAAATACGTCTTTTCAATGAATCTCTCGGGACACCGGTACAAGTGCTCCGATAACGGTACTGTACCGGTCAAACCAGTACGTCTGGTCACCTTATCCAGTGGTTCATATTATGCGGTGCACAGGGGGAGGGAAAGGGGGGGGGGCTGGCGCTTGAGCCCCTCCTAACAAAGAGAAATTATACAACCAAAGCCACCTCGAATCATTGTGGGCTCAAACTTAAAAGTAAGTTACTTATATAAATGTTGCACTGGCAGGTTTTAAGTGATTTCTACTTATCACAGTTTATATAATATTAACAGAGGCATTGGCGCAGTTTTTTTTAACAATTCTGAATATGATCAATCAATATCAAACATTAATTGAATTCTAGCAAAGTGGACAGGGAATGCGAACCTCCATAGTAACCGGAACAGCAGCAGTTTTTAACAGAACGCGCATTTTGCTTGTGTTTGGTGGCGAAAGGATCAAAACGCAGGAAAGGGAAAATATTTCTATTTACAAAACCCTCTTCAGTTTCAGATTGTTGGTAAATTAAATAGAATTTCGATTTCATGGAATGATTAATAGATACAACATTTTAAGGCAATATGAAACAGGAAATTACATTACGATTATTAAAAAGTAACCAGAATATTTGGAAAACATTACATAGTGTAGGTCTATTACAATATAGTGTAGTATGCTGTTATGCTATGTACTCAAGGGCGTAGGAACTATTTTTGTAGTGGGGGGGGGGGGGGGAAGGGGGTCAGCTAGGAGTGCCATGTTTCAAAATGAAGACGGCAGGACAAGTGACTTCAGGCAAAAATAGCACGAGGGGCTTGGGAGACGAACTCCCCAATTTCAGCGCCACAGGCGAAATTTTAAAAAATCAGGGGTTTTTGACTGATTTCTGAGCGTTTCAGAAAAAATATCGGACTGAATTTAATACTGAAATACTGTCGTTTGTGTAGTGCAAAAAGCCAGAAAACCTAAAAAAAAAAAATGGAACACTGAAGAGAATTATTAAGTATTGAGTTTTGGGACTTAGAAAGTTGGGAGTAAGGTAGCTGTTGATAGGTAGGCCACTTTGTGTTTGAAATCTGGATTGCAGGTATCTGATATTGTAAAATAGGCATCGCAATATTTTTTACCAAGCGGGCAATAATTGTGTCCCGCTTGGTAGTCTTTTGTGCAAACGCGCCGGCGGCCGGAATGATGTCCTAACATTAGTTAGCAAGCGAGACTCAAACCCCCCCACTTGCTGGCTTGACCCACCATTGGGGGGGGGGGGGGGGAGTTTCCCCCCTATCTCCCGTTCCTACGCCGCTGTGTGTACTTAGAAATTTGCACTTTCATCACACCTTTGTTAATGACATTTAGATGCTGAGATAAGATGAAATTCAATCATCTTTGGTATTATGACTGTAATACAATATATAGGTCAATGTTAGAGAACTAACTTTGCGTTCGTTCAGTGGAACAAAAGCCTCTAAGGCTCTCAGCCGGGGGAGTGATCACTTTTCATATTTACCACATTGATCGTAATTAATTCTTTATAGAATATGATCTAAATGCAAATCCACAGACCAGTTCTTACAATATTGATTTAAGTACCTACCTAGTAGTACCTCCGGAAGTACCTATATATGAGGTAGCGATTTGTACAATGATTAAATTTATAATTTTCCCTGGGAATGGGAGGAGGGCACTTGCCCCCTCCCCCCCCCCCCCCTCATGACACATTTGATTAAGGATGATATTTATATTTTTTTTTTAAGTTAACAATTTGAACTTTATTTATTTATTTATTTATTTATTTATTTCTTTCTTTATTTATTTATTTATTTATTTATTTATTTATTTATTTATTTATTCATATATTTGTTTATTTTTACTATTTAAAGACACATCGTTAGCATCTTGTCACGCTTTGGGGAGTAATTTTTTCGAAGAATAGGTATATCAAAATAGTATTAGGGATACATTTCAAGATCCTGGCGCAATACTGTAAAATACTCATATTATATGTTCCTCCATGTAAGTAATTTTCAAACGACTGACATAATTTTTATTCGATATTGTTATAAAACAAAATACAGCAGTTAAAGCACCAAAATATAAACCATCATATGTTTATCCGGTAACCAAAAAAGTCAGTGAAACTGAAAAATAAAATATTATTAATCCGCCAATCAAAATAAATATTTCGTGTTTGAAAGTAACTCTGAAAAGGCCTCAAGTAACATCACACGTCACCACCTTTGTTGACATTTAGAGAGAGAGGGCGTTGTCCCTCCAAGTGCGCACATGGTTCATGACCTTGATACCCAACGCGCACTTATGTGTTCACCTTTTCCAGAACACATCATTTGGAAGCAATGAATACTCATTCAAAATGGATTTGAAGGTATTAGAAAGTATATAAAGTACATATACCAATAAAGGGAATTGGGCACCAATTGATAGGACAGACCTTCGTCTATGCCCACATTGAAATATGAGGTGTTTTATTGGTGTCAAGTGGCAAGAAGCAGTATAACAGACATGGACAACATTGAAATATGAGGTGTTTTATTGGTGTCAAGTGGCAAGAAGTAGTATAACAGACATGGACAACATTGAAATATGAGGTGTTTTATTGGTGTCAAGTGGCAAGAAGTAGTATAACAGACATGGACAACATTGAAATATGAGGTGTTTTATTGGTGTCAAGTGGCAAGAAGTAGTATAACAGACATGGACAACATTGAAATATGAGGTGTTTTATTGGTGTCAAGTGGCAAGAAGTAGTATAACAGACATGGACAACATTGAAATATGAGGTGTTTTATTGGTGTCAAGTGGCAAGAAGTAGTATAACAGACATGGACAACATTGAAATATGAGGTGTTTTATTGGTGTCAAGTGGCAAGAAGTAGTATAACAGACATGGACAACATTGAAATATGAGGTGTTTTATTGGTGTCAAGTGGCAAGAAGTAGTATAACAGACATGGACAACATTGAAATATGAGGTGTTTTATTGGTGTCAAGTGGCAAGAAGTAGTATAACAGACATGGACAACATTGAAATATGAGGTGTTTTATTGGTGTCAAGTGGCAAGAAGTAGTATAACAGACATGGACAACATTGAAATATGAGGTGTTTTATTGGTGTCAAGTGGCAAGAAGTAGTATAACAGACATGGACAACATTGAAATATGAGGTGTTTTATTGGTGTCAAGTGGCAAGAAGTAGTATAACAGACATGGACAACATTGAAATATGAGGTGTTTTATTGGTGTCAAGTGACAAGAAGTAGTATAACAGACATGGACAACATTGAAATATGAGGTGTTTTATTGGTGTCAAGTGGCAAGAAGTAGTATAACAGACATGGACAACATTGAAATATGAGGTGTTTTATTGGTGTCAAGTGGCAAGAAGTAGTATAACAGACAATGACATGGACAACATTAAATAAATTAAATAAATAAATAAATTCACATTTAGAGTCTACCCACTCAGTAACTAAACTGATTTGCAGTGGGGGACTTTAATTGAAAGTGACTGAACCAACCCTGTAGGCTTCGAACACCATCGACGAGTGAGCGATAACCAATCCAAGATCGATATTTCAAATACGAAACATATGAATCAGTGATTGGACAGTGCGAACACCTGCGGACAAATGCCAGAATCAACAAGGCCGATTCAGAACAACTTTGAATTTATTGAGTGCTTCGTTGCTAGGACGGCTCCAAAGTCACCGTTTACTTATATCTAAGCCAAGAAGTAATAGAATTGAAATATGAGGTGTTTTATTGGTGTCAAGTGGCAAGAAGTAGTATAACAGACATGGACAACATTAATCTAGCCACTCGGTGGAAACAACAATTCCAATTCTAAAGGTATAGTTTATTTTGAAAAAAATGGTTCATTATTGTCGCTGAGCAGATATTGACAAACCGGCCGAATCATTGCCAGAACTAGCATCCAATATTGAAACATGCAACATGGCTATTATCTTCTGCTGTTATGAAACAATATGATAATTATTAGTCGAGAATTGAGTACTAAATAACTAGTTCAAATATATTGTGTGTGCCTCGTTGGTTCACAAGTTTCAGGGTTCGATTCCCGATTCGGACTGTTTTTTTCAACAATGGAAATTTACTTTAATCTGTATGATACTACAATATATGACATATGATGATGATAATACAATAATATCGTATTATTCCATTTAATCGAAACGTAATGAGTTTTTCACAAATTTTGTTTGTGATAATATTATTTAGACGCTGATATATCCTGTGTATCTTCCCACAATCTCGATCTTGCAAGTTGTTTGTTTGCGTAGAGCGTAGACCATCACTCTATTGTTGGGTACGCAAAGGAATGTTTTTACTACAACTCGTCACAAAGGGTTTACCACTGATTTATAAACATCATTTAGTACGAAATAAACACCATTTGTTCGTGGTAATCAAATGTCTGTTTGTTATCATGGATGGTTTCACGTTTTAACGCGAGCCATCAAAACCCTTCCAAAAGCCAAAAGTGGAGGTCAGACAAATGATATCTCTATAGCTGAAACCCTCGTATCTCCCTGGAACACCTATCATTCCCATCAAGGCCAACACTCGAGACTGAACAAGTGGAGGTCAGACAAATGATATCGCTATAGCTGAAACCCTCGTATCTCCCTGGAACACCTATCATTCCCATCAAGGCCGACACTCGAGACTGAACAAGTGGAGGTCAGACAAATGATATCGCTATAGCTGAAACCCTCGTATCTCCCTGGAACACCTATCATTCCCATCAAGGCCAACACTCGAGACTGAACAAGTGGAGGTCAGACAAATGATATCGCTATAGCTGAAACCCTCGTATCTCCCTGGAACACCTTTCATTCCCATCAAGGCCAACACTCGAGACTAAAAAAAAAAAAAATTGTTTTTTATACGTAATGGAAAAATGAGCTATTCGGAAAATAGGCTAGGAATTCTTTGCAGATATGGATTACTCGCGGTTTGCTGACAAAACTTATCAAACTTGTAAATACTCGGGTATTTTTCGTACAAAACTAATTTCTTCCATCGAGCGTTTCCCCCATAGTTTTAAAAGTTGTTTGATATCCACTACCAGTGGCGTGCCGTCCATGGAAGCAATGGAAGCATTGCTTCCATTTTATTTTTAACTAAATTACCTATGTATACCCTCAATGCTGGCTAACAATATCGCTTACCAGTAACACTAAAATAGAATTAATGAACCAAACTTAACTACCCGAATTATGCGAAATAACTGACAGCGCAATGAAAAATCCTTGTACCATATTCTACGAGTTTGAATTCGAGCGCCAGGCCTTCGCTGTGGGCCAAGCGACGAGGGTGGCCGAGGGTTGACGAAGAAAAGCCGAGTGGAAGCAATGCCTCGGATTGCATCCACCCAGCACCCATAAGCCACTGTTCCGAGAGACACGTGGGTTTGAAAGTTGTTCGTGTTTTTACCTCTTTATAACCGTAAAACTGTTTCGTTTATTTTCTAAATTCATTCAGTGTGAGAAAGAATGCGATTCTACATTGATTAGTTGATTATTTGAGTATAATTGTAGTGTGTGACAAATGTTTGGTGTGTTGTTCATCTACGCGCGAATAAGCAATATGAAGGTTTGCTTCCGAGTCTGCGCTCGATCGGATCGCTTGCTGTGGGCCAAGGATCTAGGTCTAGCGCGGATGTGGAGGATCTAGGTCTAGCGCGAATGTGCACTCCTTTCTGAATTTGTACTATCAACTTTCAATAACCATGAATATGATTGAATGTTATGTAATCGATGAATTATTTGCGCGCCCATTTAGCACTCGATCTTTTCAAGAAAAATGTGCAATTATTGAGAGTGGCCGACCAACATCAGCTCTGCCAAATCTCAATTCAAAAACCAAAAAATGCACTCGGCATTTTAGCACTGATATTTTATAATGGATCAGATTTTTGTTCGTAAATTTCTAATGGTAAATTGCCTAAAACTCGTTAAAAGGCTCGTACGGCAATCACGATAATCCAAAAAAATCCGGGGCTATGCGCCCCGGACCCGCATTGACTGGGGGGCCTTCCCCCCAGACCCCCCATGCATGTATTAGGTGGGGGGGTCTCACAAGTGCCATTGCCAAGGGATTACTTAGAAAAGTAGTTGCTTCCCCCATTAGAAAAGTCACGGCACGCCACTGTCCACTACCCTACCATATAGTTAGTACTGGATACCCTTCTTGTACGGTTGTACTGAATGGGTGTTTTCAAAACTAACGTACATTTTATATTGTTTACACTTTACACTATTACTTTTTATGACGTGGATTTACGAGTGGGAATAGATTTCGTTCGCTGCACATTTCCATACGAACAATAGTGTTTGTACCCGTGAATGAGAAACACTGAAACAGCTTTGACCCTACGAGAAAGGTGAGATCTATATACGTTTCAAAAGTATTCCATGGCTCAGACACAGATTGTGTGTCTATGTGGGAAGGCCAACCAACGTCAACGATGCACCCGATATACACGGGATACGCTTTATTAGCATTATTCTTCATTTTACGTTTCACATATAATGCATGATTTTAATTAGGAAACGAAAAAGGAATCGATAGACTATACCTATGATTAAATGTCAGTAAAATCAAATCCTTCAAATGATGCTTCATCAAGATTACCATGCAATACTGGAACCAGCACATAAAATATTGAAGCAATGAGAATAGCAACTACGTAGCATGCCAAGGGCTGGAGAGGGTCTGTTCTCTTCTCTCTCGCTCTCTCTTACAATCTTACATTGTAGTACACACAAAGTCGGTGCAAATCAAACTTGACAATGTTGCATTCTACCATTTTGCATACCTTCTATGTTCCAAATCATTTCCGCCCCATTTCAAATGTCACGTACCCCCTAGGTGCCTATGAATGTGGTAAGTTTTCTCAAGCACTATATAGCCTATAGTACAATAAATAAATAAAAATAAATAAAAATAAAAATAATAACAATTTAAGAAAAATAGCAGAGGCTATCATGGCTGTAAAACGTGCGATTGATAATATGTAATATGATCGGGCATGGTAGCAAGTTTCAAACCTACCGTCAGATTAATAACACGGAGAAAAATATTTAAGTCTACGTCTACTACGGTGATGCTATATGAATAAAATCTAAACGAATTTTGATCATGTTATCAAAATATATTATACTAATAGTCTACGTGTACGGGTGATGTTATATGAATAAAATCTAAACGGATTTTGATCATGTTATCAAAATATATTATACTAATAGTCTACGTGTACGGGTGATGTTATATGAATAAAATCTAAACGGATTTTGATCATGTTATCAAAATATATTATACTAATAGTCTACGTGTACGGGTGATGTTATATGAATAAAATCTAAACGGATTTTGATCATGTTATCAAGATATATTATTATGATACAAAGTTACAAATACATGAACACAAACAATATTGATAAACACATCGATTAATCACTTAAAAGCAGTAAGTTTATTCGTATTCATTGTTTGTGGTGGTTACTAACACTGATTGATACCAACGTATCCTTCTATCACTTGAAATCACCAACACTTATTGATTATGAGATATTCCTTTGCTAAAACGTAAGAAAAAAAACAGTTAGTGGTTAGCATCCCTGCTTCCAATGCAGAAGGTCCCGGGTTCAAATCCCGCTTCAGGCAGAAGTTTTTTAACTTCTAATATGGATTCAATTCCATTACTTCTTGGCTTAGGAATAAGTAAACGGTGACTTTGGAGCCGTCCTAGCAACGAAGCACTCAATAAATTCAAAGTTGTTCTGAATCGGCCTTGTTGATTCTGGCATTTGTCCGCAGGTGTTCGCACTGTCCAATCACTGATTCATGTGTTTCGTATTTGAAATATCGATCTTTGATTGGTTATCGCTCACTCGTCGATGGCGTTCGAAGCCTACAGGGTTAATTTAGTCACTTTAAATTAAAGTCCCCCACTGCAAATCAGTTTAGGTACTGAGTGGGTAGACTCTAAATGTGAATTTATTTTATTTTATTTATTTTTATTTTAGTTTTTTATTCGAAACAATATTCCGGATCTAACTAAGTGGAGGACTCGTAAACGAATTTTGGATAATTCACATAACTGCTTAAAGTAGGTCTGTGAGTTGTGACGGCAGAAAGTATGAAGTCTCGTACTCGTAGTAAGAATGGTAATTGGAAATTTAAAAACCTATTGTATATCTGCGGCAAATCCTTGTCTGATAATTTTTGTGTGTAAATTAAAAATGATTACTAAACTCTGAATACAAACAATCCTACACAATACAACGTATACAATACTACTAATACAGCGGCTATGTACAGTAACAGTACGGATACTCTTTCGACAGAGTCGAAACATTAATCGTATTTGATCAATTTGTATGTAGGGAAAGTACCAACGAGAAACTAAGATTGTCAGAGCGATTACTATTGTCGGTAGTCGCGTACGTACGACGTAGGTAGGTGGAATGAATGGACTTACCAAAATCATTGCTCTCTGCTTTCTGGTTGTAGTGTTGTCGCACGCACTTCTCGCGAGCTAATGCAGCTGCTGCAGCCGATCTTTCACTTCCCAGGGAGGGGCCGCCCCATACCCCACCCCTGTCGATAGCGAAGCAAACACGCATTCACTCACGGATTTTCAGCATTTTTTTTTGTGTGTGTAGACAAAAAGTAATACTAATACCTAGCTCATATTAAGAAATACTAATACCTGGCTCATATTAAGTAATACTAATACCTGGCTCATATTAAGTAATACTAATACCTAGCTCATATAAAGTAATACTAATATCTAGCTCATATTGTCATGTAGCCGAAATTATGACTTGAATGAGATTGTCATAAAATCCAGTGATTAATAATTGTTGCCAATAATACATGGCTAAGTGATCAATGAAATTAGAGTTGGGGGCGTAGTGACAATCAATCATGCAATTCAGGTGCAAACTTCGGCTACTCCGGGAACTGATAAATCAAGGCGCTAAAACATAGTTGTTATGACACGGGACAATTGGATTCTCGGGGGAAACACATGTGGGTAATCGAGATTAGATAAATCAAATAGATTCAAATATAAAAATGAGGAACCACATTTATTGAAGTTAAAACATGTCTAACCACTACGTGTGCAGTTTTGGCTTTGCGAATCTGGTCTTAAATACGACATACCGCCTGAAGGGCCAACGGCCTAAACCTTAGGATGGTATTCATCCCCTACCTTCTCTCAGGTCAGTAACAGCCCACTCCGAGTTCCAGTCCTTGGGGGGTCCTTGGTTCGAGAGTCGACGGGCCTCCTTCCTTCTTCTTGAGTCTTGGGTCTTGCCACTTGTACTTCTTGCGTGTCGATCAGCGTCTCTCCCGAGTCCGTCTCTGCACGCCTATTCATTCATTCCCGTCGGGTTCCTTCGAGTTCCTTCGAGTTCCTTCGAGTCCCCTCCTTCCCTAGTTACTACCTGGCACGTGACCAGCCTTGACCAATGGTGGTTTATTACGTCATCATCCGCCAATTAGCGGTCCGCTCTTCTCCCACTTCGGCGTGATCCTTACCGCTCCAGGATTTGTAATTATCAGCAGGATTTCTGCTAATTCGGCCTTCCGAGCCCTGGTGCGAGGTTAATTCGGGGTCGGTGTGAGGCGTTGCCGCGTTGACAATCTATCGAGTGGTGATGGTGTAATCGGGCACCCACTACGTGTGTTTAGGTGTAAAACAAATCCCCGTTCTGTCTTTGTGAATATGAGAGCCGTGCGAGTTGATGCCGCGTCGACGGTCTATGGAAGTGTTCGATGCCCGGGCGATGATGTAACCGCGCAACATGTGTGCGTGTGTCCGATGAAAGATAGTTGGTAGAAGCCAAGAATCATAGAGATTCTATTGATTCTTGACAATATTAAATAATACTAATACCTAACTCAGAGTGAGTAATACTAATACCTAGCTCATATTAAGAAATACTAATACCTGGCTCATATTAAGAAATACTAATACCTGGCTCATACTAAGTAATACTAATATCTGGCTCATATTAAGTAATACTAATACCTAGCTCATATTAAGTAAAACTAATACCTGGCTCATAGTAAGTAATACTAATACCTAGCTCATATTAAGAAATACTAATACCTGGCTCATACTAAGTAATACTAATACCAGGCTCATATTAAGTAAAACTAATACCTGGCTCATATTAAGTAATACTAATACCTGGCTCATATTAAGTAATACTAATACCTAGCTCATATTAAGTAATACTAATACCTGGCTCATATTAAGTAATACAAATAACAAGCTCATATTAAGTAATACTAATACCTGGCTCATATTGAGTAATACTAATACCAAGCTCATATTAAGTAATACTAATACCTGGCTCATATTGAGTAATACTAATACCTGGCTCATATTAAGTAATACTAATACCTGGCTCATATTAAGTAATACTAATACCTAGCTCATATTAAGTAATACTAATACCTGGCTCATATTAGTAATACTAATACCTGGCTCATATTAAGTAATACTAATACCTAGCTCATATTAAGTAATACTAATACCTGGCTCATATTAGGTAATAGTAATACCTGGCTCATATTAAGTAATACTAATACCTGGCTCATATTAGTAATACTAATACCTGGCTCATATTAAGTAATACTAATACCTAGCTCATATTAAGTAATACTAATACCTGGCTCATATTAAGTAATACTAATACCTGGCTCATATTAAGTAATACTAATACCTGGCTCATATTAACTAATACTAATACCTAGCTCATATTAAGTAATACTAATACCTGGCTCATATTAAGTAATACTAATACCTGGCTCATTTAAGTTATACTAATACCTGGCTCATATTAAGTAATACTAATACCTGGCTCATACTAAGTCATACTTATACCTGGCACATATTAAGTAATACTAATACCTGGCTCATACTAAGTAATACTAATACCTAGCTCATATTAAGTAATACTAATACCTAGCTCATATTAAGTAATACTAATACCTAGCTCATATTAAGTAATACTAATACCTGGCTCATATTAAGTAATACTAATACCTGGCTCATATTAAGTAATACTAATACCTAGCTCATATTAAGTAATACTAATACCTGGCTCATATTAAGTAATACTAATACCTGGCTCATATTAAGTAATACTAATACCTGGCTCATATTAAGTAATACTAATACCTGGCTCATACTAAGTCATACTTATACCTGGCACATATTAAGTAATACTAATACCTAGCTCATATTAACTTCTAGAACATTCACTTATCGATTCTGTTAATTTTATGTACCTCACGTGCAGATTATTTTTAAGTCTGGCCGCTCATAGTAGAAACGAAACGTTTAGAGCTAATGACCAATGTAAGTCTAATAGACTGTGAAATAGGGTTAGCGCGCTGTTGTCATTTCATTGCAATTCTTTTTCATTCAAAGGGTGATGTTCTTTCGACTTCCGTTATTTTAAAATTGGCAACCGTATTTTTCTAGTAAATCCCGATTATAATTATTCAATACACAAACATGGGCCATTAGCTCTAAACGTTTCGTTTCTACTATGAGCGGACAGACTTTACGTGTTTTTGACAATTGTTTCTTGTAAAAAATTCTTTCCGTAGTTTTGCTGTAACCCTGAAACTGATCAACGAATATTGACAATTAACTGTTTCATTGTATTGTGTATATTTGTAGTAGAGATGTATTGAAAGAAATATCTATTTATGTTAATACAGCCATAAAACGTATGGGTGGATCTTTAAAGGTGTCAACTCCCAAACTACACAAACGTAAAAATAGCGTTACAAATTGCAAATGCTTGATCTAGTGTGCTGTGCATGTTTGTATGTGAGAAAACAAAGGGGGGAGGAGGGTTTTCCTCCCTCCCGCATGGTAGATGGTAGCGGAGCCCGTTGTACAGTTGCATCGTATGCCGCAAGTGAGGCGCAACTTGCACTGGTTGCAGCTTGCGCCTGGCAACGTAGGCCTACGGGGCTCACCGTTCCCTGGCCTGGCCGATTCTCACGATGGTACTGAAGTTCAAACATTAGTAATTGCTTTAGGTACTGTTGAGCGTACAGGTGTACACTCACGCCTTGTGTTACCGCACCGCAGCCATTGATTGACGGCACCAACTACACTCACGCCTTGTGTTACCGCACCGCAGCCATTGATTGACGGCACCAACTACACTCACGCCTTGTGTTACCGCACCGCAGCCATTGATTGACGGCACCAACTACACTCACGCCTTGTGTTACCGCACCGCAGCCATTGATTGACGGCACCAACTACACTCACGCCTTGTGTTACCGCACCGCAGCCATTGATTGACGGCACCAACTACACTTCCGGTTACCTCACCCTGAAACTGCAAAGTGCACGACACGTCAGGATATACTACATAATGGGGCGCCGACTATTACTAAGCAAAAACACATTTTAAATTTAGGTGACACATTTATACTAAAGTTCACTGGGCTATAACATGAGCAACTCATTTGTGTCAATGTGCCTCAAACGCCCGCGTGCTGTTGCATACAAAGACCGCAGTGGCGTAGCCAGAACTAGATTCCGGTGAGACGGTTCGTTTATAAAAATATACACGTGCAAAATTATATGTAGCACCCGTTTTTAAATCCAGCGCAGTGGTTTTTACTCTATAAAAACTACATTTCCTGTCTTCACTTGTGAATACATACACGTGGAGACTATTCAGTCAGTCGTTCTGACGAGGGGACTCAGGGCGGTCTTGAAATGCGGCGAGTGTGACCGACGTGGCGGAATAACCCGAAAAGTGTATAATTTTATTGAAATGTAATCTTTTCCACGTCCCGAAAAGCTGCGTGATCCATGACTCTATGAGTAAGAGACAGTCCGACAGCCCTGAACGCCTGCAGCCTTCGCCAGTCTCTTCCCAACGTGCACGCTGTGAATAAGGTGAAGGCATTGGACCAGATAAGAATGAGTGACCAAGGTCAATGCCGACTACTATCACTCACTCGAGGTGGGCAGTGGCGTCGTTAGGAGGGTATAGGGCGTGAGCCCCCCCCCCCCCCCCCCAAATACGTTACGCGATTGACAATGTTCAATTGTTTCAGAAGTTGTTACCGGAGTGCAGAACACGATGTGACTATGATACACGGCCATATTCTTGACTAAAATTTATTAGGTATTTTTTTTCAATACAACACATCTTTGGCATTCGTAGGATGCCATCATATAGCCGTAGCGTATCCTGGGGGGGGGGGGGGGTAGATATTGGAGCAATGGGGGAACCACTCAAACATGCTAGTATCAGTGGCGACGCTAGGATGTTGCATTAGGGGAGGCGGTTCAGGGGCGAGTATGCCAGTTGGGGGCGCAAACACTATCGCAATCTGGACGTGTAAATACACCCCCCCCCGCAACATCGTGTACCCTTGTATTTCGGATTGTTGTACTAAACTGGAAGAAAATGTGTGTTTATGCTCGTTCTGGTACTCAGCATCAAACCGCAGGACGACTTGTTGCAAACTGATAACATTGACGATTGATTTTTCAATGGATAATATTGTCAAATCTTGAAGGCGATTGTTGCAAACGTAAAACACGGAAGGTGCGCTCGCAACCTGCGCTTGATGCAGGATAACAACGAATGAAGTCACGCAAAGTTAATAGTTAATAGTCACCGAATAATTGAACCATGACTGAAGGAGTGTCATGAAAATGTTCGTTGCGTTCTTCGTTCTGTCATCAGAACGTGGTCGGTTAGATTACAAGAATTGGGATTTTAATAAAATAATTAGTCCCTATGAGAGTATATCTTTACAGTATACTCTTAAAATGTAAATAAATAAAATATGTATCTGACAATTGAACGCGGTTTTGAATGCATAGCGACTGTCCAGTAGTAAATACTGGTTGGGGGGGCGACCCCTTAGCGTCGCCCCTGACTAGTATGCAACATTATACTAACTTATAAGCGTGGGCGACGCCATGATGGTTTACAAGGAGGGGGCAGGACAAAACAACACTACGGGGGACTGGGGGCGTAAACCTCCCAGTTAGCCACGTCGCAGGTAAATGTTGGGATTTTCAACACTTTATAACCGATTTTGAGACGTTGAGATAGGTTCTGACGAATGAAATGAATATCTGCAACACGTATCCAGGGGGACGGGGGGAGAAGGCTATACATATAACGTATACATTTCCCTTGATCAACCGGCAGTAAAGGCTCCCACGCAGCCACCTCGCGCTATTGGGGACTCGAACCCGCGACTCTTGTCCAGCGCAGTCTACAGATAGGTTCTCTCTGAACAAGGTAGGCCTACACTGTATTTATTGCACTATTTCTATTGTATTTGTTTGTATTGCATTTACAAGCGTCAAATACGATTACTGACGACAATACATGATTAATTTATATCTGAATAGCTAGGATTGTGAATGTTAGGCCTATATCTAGCTTAATATTTACAGTATATTCGTAGACACCCATTAAACGTAGGCTCCCCCCCTCATTTACACCAATGCTTATTATTGAGTAGAAAATATGACACACAGAGAAATAATATCATTATATCTACACTGAAGACACCCATTTTGCACCTTGCGCGCATCGCAAACCATTTACTGTTTATTCAGCTAACTGAAACTGCTGACGCACAGTCACACAGCCAAGCTAATGCATGCACTGCTGTCGGCTAACGAGGCTAGAGTACTTGACTAGCAGGCCCCATTCCTGCAGTTCAACAAGGATGCATGGCACTGCTAATATTATCTGTATCAAACTAACCAAAGCATTTATATTTGTAGAATCATAAGATGCCCTAATGAATAAATGTATCCGTAATGTAAATTACCAATGTACAGGATATAATTTTGTTTTCAGGATAAACACTGAACAAGTAGGCCTAGTAATATGTAAAATTAAAGTAAATAACAGAAGAACATGTATCGAGCATTGTAGATTTTTATTTCGTACATCACATAAATAAGAAAAACAGTAAATGATAATCTGTATTAGAGGTGAAGACATCAGTGAAGGTGGCTCATGGTAGCGAATATTGAATTGGAGAAAAATTAAAAGAGGTATAGCAAGTAAAACGAAAGCCAGAGGTGAGAAAACTCTGTCGTAATCTCCACACACTTTTAAATATCCTCCAACTGAGGTATGGTGCAATACTGATTATATATACAAAGTTGTAGAAATATACAGGTTTGCTACACTGTAGTACCGAAGAAAGTGGTGAAATCGATGTTTTCAATTCAGTGTTTAATATTTTAGTTAGGTAGGGTAAGTTAAAACTGTCAACAACTAAGTGTTATAATGTGATGTATTGAACCAAGGATGAATAGGGAACATCAGTTGTGGACAGTAGACCTACATTTTATAGGATTGTCTGCTCATTCAAGCCTAATCCAGATAATGTGGTGTGATTAGTTCATAAGCGGCTACATCCACTATACTATACTGATTATAAAATTTGAATAATTTGCAAGATAGTTCTTCAAGAGACTTCATTAGACATCCATATATGCATACAATTTAAAAATATTATATTTTACAAAAAATAATCATTTATATACATCACCCTTTGCCCATTATTCACTATAGGAGTAGTAGCATCATTGATTTTAGCTTTCAATTATTTTGTTTTATATTGTGTTCAGATTTTGAGTCTAATGAATAGAAATGTTTGTTCTAGAAATGTTTGTTTTCCTTATCCAAGCCAACTTTCTTGCTTAGATACTGATTAAATCTGCATAAGGCCAGAGAAAAAATCATGGCTTATTATTTTACAGGGTTACATATACATATTTTACACTTAACCAGCTTACCAGGTGTAACCAGTCTTGAACTGCATAGGGTAGAGACCATACTATAATTCTATCTAGTATTGTTGACTCAACAGACTTGAGAAACACATAGTGCCATTGTTGAATAAACTAGTGTATAGGCCTACATGCCAACTGAACAAGCTCCGATTCTGATCATATGCAGTACGCACCCATACTCACACTTGTGTGTACCAACTAATTCATTTTAAGCAAATATTCTTTTTAGTTTTTACATAATCAAAAAGTATGAATTTTCATGCAAAAAATATGAAATGAGGTCACTTTTGTGCAAAAATATTTGTACCACTTGCTTGCATTTTTTGTTTGTTGACTGATTAAGTATTGTATTGTTTTATTTGTCAAAAGGTTTCATTAGTTACAAAATAATAATAATAATTATTATTATAAATACATGGCATGATAGGATAAATGTACATTTACAAATATCATAAATGTAATATAGTAACACCTAATAAATAAAAGTCTTCAGGTGGATGTATCGAGCACAACTTCATTTCTCCATTAACCACAACAGTTGACTAGGACCTATGTCAAAAACAAACCTTAAAAAGAAACTTGTTTTCTTTTGGTAGTAAAATTACTGTTTGAATTGAACTGTCATGCAAAAAAATGATGTTTTACACATTTTATGCATATTTATGCAGCTGTATACACTTATATATACACTTGTGTGTTGGGGGCAATTTCAAGATTTTCTGTAATGTGTGTGAAAATAATTTTGGGAGGAATGTACTAACAGAACAAATTCATTGCATTTTATTCATTATATTTTATAACCTTGTCAAAACCATTTCATAATCAAACAACCAACCAACTTATAGGTTTGTCCTTCATATAGTAGACTGATTTCTTCAATACCCTCAAAATGCATCTTTTGGAACTAATATTTAATAATAAAAAGGCATCTTTTATATAAAAAAAATTAATTTACAACAGATTGCAAATAAGCTGTGACAGTTCATACTTGCCATATGAAATACACATCAATGAAGGTAACTTTGCCAGTATGCCCATATTTGGTTTCAGACAGCCTAGGACTGCAGTACCTACCTACCTTGAATGCAAGATGGAATGATATAACATAAGACCGGAAGATAGGATTGTTTGTGTTTTGCCATATATTACCAGACATACTTTGTTCCCAGACAAGTGGAATGTGACAAACCCAGATGAAAGCTTTTTGCTAGTACAGTAGTGGATGTGAAGTACTGATAAAGAATTAAATAGAGAAATATGGCATGAAACTGTGGCTACAGAAGGAAGGGTTGACAATGCTACAGCAATGGTGTGCGTGTGTAATGTAACGCGTAACGCTCAGCAAAGAGAACCAACAAATGGATGTCCTACAGTCATGGAGCGACCCCTCCTCGTGTGCTGGAATGTACGTGTGAAACTGTATTTTTGAGCTTTTGGCACTTTCTTATATTAGCGCCAAGACTCGGATAGGGGTAGTAAGAGGAATGGCACATGCGAGCGTGTCGTCTGCTAGAGACTAAACCGGGATGGTACTACTGACAGTTTCAAGTTTACGTATTGCCAACTGCACAAATAAAAACGCCCGGAGGGAAGATTGTTTCTAGCCCTTTCCAAGCACATGGGTGGCGGCAAAATGTGCAGTATTAAATTCCAGTACTAACGATCATAAACACATATAACACACAAATCATAACTTATACTTTGCTTAATGAGGTATTCCTTAATTGGACCATCAAATAAAAATGTAATTAATATTAATGCAATACAAGGGCACACATATATAAAAATAATAATCTACTTAACAACATCAAATTGACATACCTTTTAACACCTGTGTTTAAACATCGTGCAATGCTTCTTGATGTTCTGCACAATACATTAGAAGACGATAGCTTCCGTACATGTAATATGGAGTTGCTACTTATTCCCATCAGGGAGCACACGAGGTGCCTAACTCAAATGTTGGCACGAGGGTCGGGCCGTTGTACTTAATTTAGCATTCCAGTTAGCCTAGCTCCAAGTATGTTTTCATCAGTTTCGAATTTTGAATAAACAAATGGTGAAATCAGCATAGTTATAGCACGGTTATATGTAATATCTGATGAGGCAATTGTATTCATAGGAGGCATCAACATATTGATCTACACACGTACATGATCCTCCACCATGCAGCACACAGAGAATATGGCCTCTTATCACGGAAGATGATCTACGTGATATGTTTGCAACTACTGTAATCACCTGTTAATTAGTTCATACTTAAATGGCCTAACTAACGTAAGATGTTGCCCGACTTCATTCTTATAAAAAGTAAGAATTCTTCAACCACAGTTTTAGACGTAAGCTACATATTATGTACAGTCACTAAATATTCAGAACGGAATAACATACTCTAAATCAGTCTCATTTCATACAAAAATGGCATCACACATTCGGAAGTTGAAAAACTTATTTACATTAAAAAACAAATTGTACACCAGGAAAATTACACTCAATTACTTGTTAAGTAACAAAATAGTTGTTATAAAACAATACAACTAGATTTAGTGACGGCCAATAAACAAGCCAAGCCATTATTCATAGCTCCACATTGCTAGAATATGGCAATGTGATTTACAGTAGTACTTTAATACTGACTCGAGGAAGCGTGACGGGGAGACATTCAAATTGTTGAGATAAAACATGAAATTAAAAGTAAATAATCAGTAACCACACACATTTAAAAATCTAACACATTTAAAAGGCTTATTTGGTTGTGTCCTTGGCAGTGGCGCAACTAAGGGGGGGGGGGGGGGGGTTGGGGGGTTTAAACCCCCCCCGAAACTACATCGAGAATGATATAATTTCTTTCAATAATTAAATTATATTATTTTTTATGTGTTCATCTACAACTAATATACCTTTCGCTTGAACCAGTAAAAGTGAGGGTACATATAAATAAAACTGCATTAATCTAATATTACAATATCACGGTCTGTGAATTTAAATTTAAATAACGTATGTGACTTGTGATCACAATGTTTCACTTTATGTTGAGATTTTATTGAACAACCATAAAACATTAAAAACACAATTTCCATGCAATTCTTATTTAGAACTATAATTAATACCTACTGTAGCACTGTAACTGCAATATAATACAAACAAACGAGTAGTGGTTCGAGTAGTATTCTTTTGAGTCTAAAAGGCACGAAATAATTATAGAAAAGAAAAAAAATTTCGCCTTCGGCAAAATGGCCTCCGGCGGCTGGGGCTTCGCCCCAGACCCCTTTCAGTCCCCTCATCTCACTTTTCCCTAATAACCCCCCCCCCCCGAAATAATTCCTAGTTACGCCACTGGTCCTTGGCTGTTTCTCAACTGTCACATTACACTTATGTTCAGACGGATGTTTCACCTTCAACCTCGAGTCAGATTATTGGCATATCCTTGTATAAAGTAAACAAGTATTTACAAAACACTTTTTTAAGTGGTAAATAAGTTGCTATACTGGCTTGTACCTATACCTCTCTCTGAAATGCAATAGATGCTATACTAATACTACACAGGCAGAGTGTAATGACTCCTAGCATGATGTACACAGAGGTTATGAGCCAGAACGCAAACATGTAGAGAGTGCGATTGCAGTACTTCCCTCTCACTGGATCGTAGTTTGGCTCGTATTCTTTGTACACCCACACTGAACCTAGATTAAAAGAGTAAAACATAGTTCACTCTCAGGCATCACAGCTAACTACAGACTTTACACTTGCCGTTTGCATGCCAGCATTATGATTATGTTACTTACCTACAGTAACACTAAGCTGAGGTTGTACAAATACCCAACTATGTGTGCCAAATGAACACTTAAAAAATAAATAAAAAACTGAATTTATAAAATTGTAATGAAGTTAATATTTACAAAGTAAATATCTTATCAATTTTATAAATTCAGTTTATTTTTTAAGTGTTTATTTGGCACACATAGTTGGTTATATAACCTATATCCATTTTCCTTCATAAATAAAAGGATCGTACTAAAACGGAAATATTAACGAAACACTAAATACATAGATATTGTTCTGACAGTGTACAAATAACTCCAAAAAGGGTCAACGTATAGTCTAATATCAAGTGAAAGTGGCTCATTAGATAAAAACTGATTTCCTAGGAAATACACATCTAGAAGGATAATTAAAAACCTTAGTTAGAAGATACTCACAGCCTAGTGCTAGCATTATTATAATATACACAAGTACTTGGTGTTAAAGGGGCTTTTACCTGCTAACTTTAATTTTTTATACAGATGAAGCATAATACCAATCAATAATTATTTAATAACCCATTAAACAATTTTATTCCAAACTGTTCAATTTATAACTGAAGTTTGTGGCTAACTCGTACCGGTAGTTTGTGGTGTCTTCGTACAGCTGTAAATGTAGACACACTCCCTGCTGCGTGCGCTGTTTCACTCTTCCCTCCATCTGATACCATTCACAAACAAATACACGTTGTCCACTACTTGACTCGACATCTGGACTCGATACTCGGAAGTAATCGACATGTCGACTCGATACTCGCAAGTAATCGACATATCGACTCGATACTTGCAAGTTATCAACATCTCGACTCGATACTCGCAAGTAATCGAGATCTTGACTCGATACTCGCAATTAATTGACATCTCAGCTCGATACTCGCAAGTTATCAACATCTCGACTCGATACTCGCAAGCAATCGACATCTCGACTTGATACTCGCAAGTAATGGACATCTTGACTTGATACTCGCAAGTAATCGACATCTCAACTCGATACTCGCAAGTTATCAACATCTCGACTCGATACTCGCAAGTAATTGACATATCGACTCGATACTCGCAAGTAATTGACATCTCCACTCGAACCAGAAAGTACTACTCGCACACTCCTACATTGAACGCAAATGTTTATTACAAAAACTGTCAAAGGTCTGGCAAAGTTACCATGAATTTCTTATGAGAGGGTTTTTCAATGCCCCACATTGAACTAGCTTAGAAATGATCCAGTTTGACTACTTTTTCCTGGGTCATGGCTAACCTACATTTTTTTCGACTACCTAAATTACTAGCTAGGCTTTAACGGTAGCATCTTTTTGGATTAGCAGGTAAACACTCCTTTATACCAAATCAATAATAACTAATTAAAACTCTTACCGATGATGAACCAGCCAAGCATGAAACAATTTATCAATGTTTGAGTTGGTGATTGCCTAATACGTTCTTGTTCTTGTTCTTCTTCTCCCTGGCGGACACGAGTTGATAAGTGGAGCAGTTGTTTTAAAACCCCAAACCCACCTGCAAAATGTTATATTCGTTCATGGTTGTGATCGTTGAATAAATCCCCCTTTCCATTTCCCTCTTTGCTTTTCATTAACTTTTTCCTTAAGATTTGTTTCTATTTTTATTTCCCTCTCCCTTTTTCTTTCTGGGTAGTGATATTACTTTCTTTTTACAACGCTTATATTAGCTTGCCTTGTTTGTCTGGACGGAATCTTTGAATCGATATTCCACCTACTTTTAAATGTCCGATCAAGCTGAAATTTTTTACACAGACGTATTCCTAATGACAATACATGAATCAACTGTCATATTTACTAAATTGTCAATTAATCCATCATAATTAATTAATTAATTAATTAATGTTTTATATGGACTGGACGGAATCTTAGAATCGATATTCCACCTACTTCTAAATGTCCGATCAAGCTGAAATTTTTTACACAGACGTATTTCTAATGACAATACACGAATCAACTGTCATATTTACTAAATTGTCAATTAATTCATCATAATTAATTAATGTTTTATATGGGAATCGATGTTTCACCCACTTCCCAATGTAAATCGAGTTGAAAGTTTTCACACAGACGTATTCTTAATGACAATACATGAATCAATTGTCATATTTACTAAATAATCAATTAAACCATCATAATTAATTAATCGATATTCAATATGTATTCGATTGCAAGATTCTTTAAGACTAAAAATTATAAAATAATATTACATGAAAAAAATAATTTTTTTTAAAAACAACGCTTAGCCTATATTTAAATGCACTAAAAAGTAAAAAATAAATTTTCGCCCAACAAATTTTTGCCTCACTTGGTAAATAAAAGCGTTGGGTGCTTTTGGTATTGACATAGATTGCAGTATTCTGCTGTTTATGCAGGGAAAGCGCCCAACGCTTTTATTTACCGAGTGAGGCAAAAATTTGTTGGGCGAAAATTTATTTTTTACTTTTTAGTGCATTTAAATATAAGCGTTGTTTTTTTAAAAAATTATTTTTTTCATGTAATATTATTTTCTCATTTGTGTTCTGTTATAGCCTACGTCAATTAATCATAAAGATATATAATTTGAACTAAGCCAACTACTGTAGGCCTACTAGTCTTAATCACTCGGCACGAGTAGAAAAAGTACGGAGGTTAGTTTTTCTACTCTCACCGAGTGGTTAAGAGTAAGACCACTTATTGGCCGACACGTCTCAGATTATTTGTTTGTCTACTCATCCTTATGTGTCTGAATGTGACCTATGTACATTCTCAGGTAGCTGTCATCCTTCTGCACCTTTCTCCTCACTGGAACATGTTTATTCATGTTCCTAGTTCAAATTATCTCAGCAACATTTGCCTCTCTATCCACAAATACACTATATTCTATGTGAATATTGCTTTATTATATTATTTCGTTCAACTGGAATTGAAAATAACATATAAACACCGGCTTTGACCGAGATCGATGACTGTTTACACTAGTAACATGTGATTAGTGAAGTTAAATAAGGTAGACACATGGAAATACTTGACATTACGTCCATAAAACATGTTAAAGCCGGTTTTGATCGAGATTGTATGATTGTGATACATTCAATAAAATAATAATAAAAATAATAATAACCAACCAAACCAAACCAAATGTACAACGTCGAGCGGGCTGCATACGATTCATAAAACATTTAACCACTGATTACGAGGAATTCGAAACATTTTCGGTCAAACTGTTGATGACTTGTTGAATATGTGTTCTGCATACCAACTTGAGAGTCTAAGTACACATTGCAGCAAGAGATGAACAAACACTTTGCTCAAAGTAATAATTAGAATAGTAATATTATGACAAAAGAATGAGTTCAAATTAAAACAACTGTTGGCCAGCCTGTCATCAACTGAAGCCTCAAATATAGAATGACAAGAGGCTACTTGGAACAATCTGGGAGATTAATGTTTTAAAAATGTAGTATTTATTAAATTATGATGGCATCATTTTTATAATTACTTACCACCAACCACCAAATAAATGGGAATATATTCTCCTTGCGGACATTCGTACAAATAGAGAGAACCAATTACTATCATGCAAACTGGGATAACGATTGTCACGCCCAAGATAACTGTGCATCCAACTGCAAACAGAAGTATGTAACATAAGTTGGAGGCTAATTTGTTAGACTGGTAACACCGATAATACCGGTAACATAGGCTACTATTTAATCTTTTAACTTACTGGTTCCCAGAAGCAATATCACTACGTTTTTGAGAAAATCAAACATCCCCTTGGATGCTTTGTGTGCCTCTCGAACTCGGCCGAAGAGGGAATCATACGAGGGAGGTGGAGCTGAAACATTGTTTAATTATAGCCTATAGGTAGAGGTGCGCTATGACTCGGAACCTACCTGAACCATTCCCCCCCCCCCCCATCTAATTGGAATGTGTACATCAATCAATACAATAATATTATTGAATATTTACACTTTATGGGTAGGCTATAGTATCCCTGAGAATGAAGACTCACAACAATATTTATTTATACTGTGTATGCTGTTTGAATGTGCTACATCAGGGAGCTGCCCTGTAGTACTCGATAGTGATACGTTCTCACGGCCGGCCCATGAGGGTGTATAAGCACATTTAATGGGCAGTTTTAAACATTTAGCACACTAGTAAACATTATCTCGGAACTTATTTAAAGCAATGGAAAAATATCAATATAATGCACCATCTATAACACACTCAAGCAGCTACTAAAACCTCTGTTCCTCAACACATCACGGTGATGTGTGTGACATCACTGTCCTCAAAGTACAAGAACTCTTTCCAAGGCTCAATACCAACTTCTTAGGTTTAGGCCTACCACTTTTGATTTCAACCTTTTCCAGCTACAGTATTTTCCAGATAGACTTACAGTATGGGTAGCCTTACCATTAGGATCAATGGCTTCTTCATACGATGGTGGAGCCCCTCTGTCTGAAGGCCTATTTATGTTGTTTGGAATCATCCCTGGAATATTGTGGTAGGACGGTGGAGGTGCATTATCTTGTGAGCGGCATTGCCAAATAGGCTCCAAAACTGCAGCTACTGAATGAGACTCTGTTTCCTAGAAGAAAACAAGTAAGTTACCCTCCTTATGCCTTGTCCACACTTTTCATTCAAGTGTCTGCCCTTTAAAGTACACTATTTAAAGGGGTTCTCACCCGCTACACTGAAAAAATATGTTTAACTAAGGCTAATTAGCTATGAAATTAGCGACTAAAAGAAAAAAAATCGGGTTCACCATAACCCGGGAAAAAAATATCAAAGTTAGTAATTTTCGAGCTAGGTCCCATCGGCGAAAATCTCCCATAAGAAATAGCATTGGGACGACCTGTATGCCTTGGGACCTTGGAGGATTCTGCTCCAAAAAAAATCTTCTTCTTCTTCTTCTCAAATGCCCACATTTGGCTATTATGCCATCATGCTGGATCTGGTCAACCAGTAGAGACACGCTTCTTTCTCCACCCTCTTCATGCCGCTCGGCATTGCGTCACGTTCACATGCCAGTTTTGGACATACAAACAGGTGGCTCCTATCCTGCTCCCCATTTCCACAAAAAAAATGATGTAATTCTTTTCGCTGCGTCTTTCTTTTCTGCGTATTTCGTATATTTTGGTTTTGTTATCGGAGCTTCCGTTCAGGTACAGAATGAAGATGTGTAAAGATGTGTAATCGGGTGTTGCATTTCGTTTTGAGCGTTGTTGTGCGCATTGGCACGTCGTCACATGATACTCGGAGGAGGGGTAAACGAGTGGAAGGAGGAGAAGGCAGCGTGTGTAGTCAGTCAGTCAAGGTGACCACGAGAGAGAGAGAGAGAGAGAGAGTGAGAGGGTAGTGTTAGGAGGGGAAATAGTCAACGCATACGCAATGAACGCGGTCTGCTATGCGGTGTCGAGTGGAGTACAGCCGCACCAAAAGCCGGCTAACACCACGCTCGTGCAACAGTCGCCGCGGCAGTTAACCAGAAATTTCATTAATTAATAACAATTCACAGGTTTCAACTCAGGATGTTTAATGGTTCATTGTCGATTGGTGTGGTGCAGTACACCATATGGTAAAAAATAAATCTAGCGGGTGAGAACCCCTTTAACTATGACTACACCTCCACATTTAAAAGTCATATTTATCTCTACAAGGCTGTACATTAAATGGTTGTGGAGCATATGTTTAATAATAATAATAATAATAATAATAATAATGATAAAAATAATAATACTGTATCACTATTTATTGAGCTAGGGGAGAAGGACAGGAAGGAACCAACAGCTTACATTGTAGTAGTTGCGGCCTTTGGAGTCGATAGAAACAAAAAGATATGTACATAAAACGTCGAGGCAGTTTCGGCCTGACGTGGCCTTAATCACCCGACGAAGGTGGAGGAAAGACTGGGTCGGAAGTCTCTATTGTCACGTGGCTTCCGGTATGATCGAGACTACATCACTTCCGGTATTGACATAGAACACTTCCGGTATATTAAAATATATGCGCTTATTCTACTATTTACACTATATACACTATCTATACTTTTTACATGTCGCTGTTGGTGTATGGAGTTGGGAAGAGAGGGATGAGCTTACTGCAGGTTTAGGTTGGGAAGGATTCTGGAGTTTGTAATCCACTGGTAAGCTAGCTCCCATCTCCGTAACTCCATATCTGTACAGTTGCCAGGAAGGGACCTGACAACTGTTGCCTTGAAGCAGTCGTTGAATAGTTTGTTGTGGTCACCGACATGCTTGGCTACTGGCTTTTCAACTTTCTTTGATCTTGTGTCGTGCCTGTGCCCATTGATTCTGGTGTTGAAGGTGGTAGTTGTCAAACCTATATATTCTGTATACATCATCATCAATATCACTATTTAGCCATCCTTCACAAATCTACACTTATATAAATACACAATAAGTTATTTCTTAAACACTAAACTTTTTCCTTTTGTGTGTCAATGGTTAGGCCTACCATATTATGCAGTCAACTAATGCTTTAGAATTAAATAATGGTTGTAATTATAATTCGTTTCAGTCAACCTATAAAACAGTAAAGTTGTTGATGAGGGGGTTAGATCAGGTTCTGGGATAGTCCACTGTGACTGAATTCTGTGGGTAGACAAGATTAAAGAGACCATGAGGGAGTCTGCAGAAAGTTAAGTGGCACCTCATTTAAATAGGACAAGTATCAACTATACTGCTATTAAAATAGGTCACCCATTTAAGGTAGCCATTTAAATGACAAGTGTGGACTTAGCATTATGCCTATAGACCAAAACAGTGCAAAAAAAATAAAAATTAAATAAGTAGTAGCCTAAATCCTGAAATTAAAAACTTGTAGGCTGCTAGTTCATTGATGAACCATTTTGTACAATCATTGTTATTAGGTTAGGATGCTGCTAGGGTCAGACTGCTGCGCTCAGATCGCTGTCCTGGTACATGACAAACTGATCAAGTCAAGTTTCATGTTCTTCTGATGTGAACTTATGTAATGTGTCTCGAACACACTCAAGCAGCTATTAGAACCTTTGGTTCCTCACAATCTTTCCCGCAAATCACAAAAAAGTGTCAACATTCATCAGTGCAAAGATAGAAATGTATTAAAAATATAATTGCATCTGTTTTTTACAAGACAATCCATTGCCAAGAAAGTGAATGCACGTTCAATGTGTGAATATGCTGACAGTAGAAGAAGAACAGATAACTGCAATAATGTTTGTTGTTTTTTGTTTTTACAAGTGCATGTAAGCAGATTTGCAGCAGTTGGTTGTGTGGGAGGTTAAGATGAGAATTTAAAGTGGACATAGGACAAAGTAGCCTACACCCATGGTTAACTGAAGAAGAGACAAGGTTATGAAAGTAGGTGCCAATCGGCTGGAATGGTAATGTGAGGAAAGGATCCAACAGCTTACCTTCGTGTAAGAAGACGGATTTGCGAGTTTGAAGTACACATACAAAACATGATACAAATATAAATATAACGAGACATTTCGACCGAGGTCTTGTTCACTCGAGAGAAGAAGAAGTCTGTCTCTTCTTCTTCTCTCGAGAAAACAAGACCTCGGTCGAAATGTCTCGTTATGTTTATATTTGTATTATGTTTTTTATGTGTACCCTTACCTACTTCAAACTCGCAAATCCGTCTTCTTACACGAAGGTAAGCTGTTGGATCCTTTCCTCACATTAGGCCTCCATACCTGAAGAAGAGACAAGTTAGTACATACATGGGTCACAAAAATACTAAGGTGGAGGGCTTACAGGATGTTAGTGTTATGATCATGACTCATGTTTAAGCCCAGGATTCATTTAGGCCTACAGTGATGGAAATCGGATGGCACATTGGGAGAATGTTTAGATGGAGAAATAAGTGTGTAGACCTACAGTTATATTCACTTTGCCTCTCCCTGTCATGTAGATATGGCTAGACCTCTTACAGTATTGTAATTTAGTGATTCCCAATTCAACCAATCTCTCTCTGTCTCTCTCTCTCTCTCTCTTGGCTGCCACTGTAGTGAAGAATAAGACAACAGAATGGATATTGACACGGCAATCGTGCCATGATAATCGTGGCAGCTTACCCTGGAAACCCTATTCCCACGGTCAAACAGTGCAACGATATCTGTGTGCGGTTGAATTGGAATCCCTATGGACACGGTTTTTTCACCTGACAACACTGTTTTGTCGTGGAACAATCGGAATGATGACCGTGTCCAAAGACCATGTCGGCATAATGTGGAAACTCTATAGGCTATTGGCACGGTGGCATAACCATGCATGGGATGAGCGCGCTGGAGGGACGGTGATTTGGGAGGGTAGGGGGGCCTGGATAATCCCTGGCCCTCCCCCTGCCCCCAAATGCTAACAAATCTTTGCACCCTACTATTACGCAAACTAGCACATAGTTCCACTAAGTAATTTAAAGTTGGCGGACACAGCTGATATGGCCCGTTGGCGGACGAACAGCACATTGTTCGTTGGGCATATAGTTGCACCCGTTGTGCAACTGTCAGTTGCACAACAGCAACAGAGGGACAACAACAACGTACCGTTCACCACGATTTTGGTGATAATGCCAGATTTCATAATTTGCCGTGGGAATAGAGGTACCCACGGGCACGGTTAGCTAGGCCTAGTCGTCCGCCACGATTTTGGCACTGTTGCTGGATTTCATGGGGTCAATTTTAGTTTGCCATGGGAACAGGGGTTCAAGCTCTTTTAGCCACGGCAGGCACGCCAACCGTAGGCCTATCTATAGGGGGTGTACTTTATGTAGACATGATTATCATGTCTTGAAACTAGGGCCTAGAGCTAGTAGTTCAAATTCCTGAAGATACGGTTTATTCCTGCTATAGAGATATCATAAAATGCAGACTAGGCCTTCAGGATTTATGGCTTGTTTAACTCATCTGATAGGCCTACACCATTCACAGACACTGTTTTGACTTACGAATGCCACACCATATGTATGTAAGATTCCCTTCGAAAAAGGGGTAGTGGTAGGCCTAAACCTAGAGTATCCAGTTAGACTTGGCATAAATTAAGGCCTCATAGGCCTAGGGGCTAGGATATAAGCAAGGCTAGAATATAGGCCTAGACAATGGCCTAGAGGCTCAAGAAATACAATAATATTAGGATTGGACACTGGTAGTAAAGAGTTCGCCGCTAAAGCTAGACGTAACATGATATTTAAAGCAATCTATGAATACGTTAAAACGTTTTTTCAACATTTTACACTAGCTTGATAATAGAAAATAGGTAAATGCAAAATACACACCTGTTGGTGGTGCAAAATGTTTTCGTAGGAAGGTTCTCCAACAGCCATGTTTGTACAATTCGATTCGATGTTTTTTTTTACAGCCTTGTTTCATTCATTGGGTACGTTCCGTAAACTGTTGAACATGCCTTTAGCGTGCTTTGTCCATTCCGTAAATGGCTTAATATGCTTGAAACGCCTGCGACCAGCGTTCCGTAAATAGCATCCCAAGTGTTTTGAGCACGCTTGAGACGCCCGAGGATTTCGTTCAAGCATGTCGAGCATATTATCAAAAAGGCGGCAAACTACAAATTACATTAGTGGAATCCTGTGTCCCCGCTCTCCTACACAGTGATATGTGTTACAGAAGAAGTAGGAAGTAGATAAGACGTTGTAAACACATTTTATAATCTTGAAACTAGCCCTATTGTTCAGTTTAGGGCATGTCTGTACCGGTCTTTTATAGGTTAGGGCTACCAAGGGACCTACGAGGGCTAACGCCTACAGGCCTAAGCCGTAAAACTTTCTGAATCCGACGAAATGATTTCATTTACCAACGCCACTAGAACCTTAATCCCACTTAAGCCTATCAACTGCCATTATTTAATTTGAAGTAACCGCCACCAACAACTACCTTCGTGATTTACCGTTCCGAAAATATTGGTGCTCAAGATGCTGGAATGAGTGACGTCATCCATGTGTCTTGAGCATTTTCAGCTATTTACGGAACGTACCCATTGTGTATTCCTGGACCCTGATTCTGATAAAATTCGAGAAGCGATCTCATCAAGACTCGAACTGAGAACTATAAAATGCGATTCTGATCGGCCGAGGCACTCGAAACTTCATTCGAAAAAAGTGAGATCATCTCATGTACCCAAAAATTCTTGAGATGTCCGTGATTGGTCAGTGAAATCTATATCACAGCCTTTTGAACATGCAGCATAGGCCTCTATAAATATTTGCGAGGGAATAACTTCGAATGAACTAGGTGTGTAATACGGACTAATAAGGCCATATCACATTAGGTTCCGAACTGACAATTGCAATCGTAGATTCGAGCTTACGATTGGCGGCGCATGCGCAGTAGCTCAGTTCGGCCAGTCTACGGTTGCAATCTTTTTATAGACGGAGCTCTAAAATAAGATTGGGAATCGTAGATCCGAGTCACGTGAACCAATCAGGAAGGAGAACGGTTAAATACGTTTTGAGCACTGTCACAACATAACCTCAAGCAACAACTATTTTAATGGAAACAAAGAGCCAATAACTTTAATTATATATTTGTTTGTGATTAAGGCTTGTCTTTTTAGTTATTATTATTGAATTTATTTCCTAGTTGAACGATTTTAGGATTGTCAGCTGGTCAAGTGTGATTGGATAATTGTAGATTGCGATTGCAATTGGCGACTCCAGTCTACGATTCCAATTGTAGTGTGATATGGGCTATACAATGCTAATACCAAAAGTAACTAGGATTAGACCTATGTAACACTTGTAAAAGAATTAAACATATTTTCTTACAATTGCATAACATTATGGCATTATTATAAATACGCTAGGCCTAGTGGTTTTATAGCGTTACCGTTTAGGTTGTGAAGTGTAATATAGGATGACACATAACCCCAGTTTTGATCATAATAACTTAAGAAGTAGAGACATGTATTTATTTACTCACCCCAATAGTTATTGTCAAGTACTATGCTACTTTTCTTCTTTCCATAAACCTTTTTAGAGGCATTTTGTTTGGATTTGTGAAGGTGCATTCGCAATCTTTACTAATACTATGGTTTAATGATTAAAGGCTCATTCACGATAAAAACTTAGTAGTAAACTTTAACTTAAACGTAGACGCTAGGTCTTCATAAACTCGTTTAATAACGTTTTGTCAAATAAATTCTGAGCATGTTTCGGCTCCGTTTTCGATTTAGCTAGCCTAGGCCTTGCGGCTGGCGCTGATTGGTTCTTTCTTACTGTTAAGTTTATTTTTATTTTAAAGTTTGATCGTTCCAAACTTAACCGTAGCCCAAAACTAAGTTTAAGTTTTGGTCGTGAACAATCATGTGATCTTCCATAAGCCAAACCTTACTTTAAGTTGTAAGTTTACGGTTAAGTTTAATCGTGAATGGACCTTAAGACGAAGACAAACCTTAGTCACAGCCAATCAGAGTGCAGTATTCTCCCTCCCAGCCAATGAAAGAAGCCTGTGGCTTAGTCTTAATCATTAAACCATAGTACTAGTAAAGATAGGGCGATCCAAAGCTTCAAAAGAAGGCGTGACCGCCAGAGCGCTCCACCGTCGACAAAAGGTATTGCCGTGACGCTTGACAGTTCGAACGTGTTTAACGAAGGCTACAGTATCTGCATTACTTTGTTTTAATCATCATGGGGTTTAATTGTGTGTTCCTCAGTGTAACACAAAATGGATCAGAGGGAAAAAAGAAATCAAGTTACATTCTTTTCCTAAAAACATAAGTTTAAATACAGCATGGAGAATAAAAATAAGAAGTGGCAATTAGTACGTTCCGACGAGCCATTCGCGAGTTTGCAGTTTGCACTTCACAGAAGAGAATAGCATAGGCCTGGATTCTATTTTTAGCTATCGATATATGCAGCGGCCATCTTTATCATATCGATAGTGGTCATTCGCGCGCGTAGTACAACTCGTGCGGACAGTCACAACAAACATGCCGGCCACAAAGCACTGTGCTTATGGGTTATGCCGGAGCAGTGGAGTGACCTTTGTACGGTTTCCGAAGCCACATATGAATATGGTGCTGTGTGAAAGGTGGGTTCGAGCATGTGGAAGGACAGGGTTTACCACAAAGTGTGCGAAGAAGGATACATACAGCTCCAAACACTTCGTGAATGTTAGGCCTTCAGACGACTATCCTGTCCCCATTCCTTCGACACAGGCGCGTAGGAACTCCAAATCAAGTGGGGGGGGGGGGGGGGGGAGAATTGTGAGCGCGAACAACTCGCGGGGTCTGGGGTGGAGCCCCAGCTGCCGGAGGCCATTTCGCCGAAGGCGAATAATTTTCTTGCTATATTAGTTATTTTTCGAGTTTTAGGCTTAAATAAATACGTTTTGAGGGTCTTAACCGAGGCCCTCGTTATACTTGTCTTAACCCGCCCCTTCCCTAATTACGCCACTGACCATGAAGCACCCATTCGCTTTTATTTTGTAATGCTACAAAGTGCAAACAAAGGCAGAGGAAATGTATCTTGTGACAAAGATCTTGGCTTTCTCTGAGGCGTGGGGCCCTCTGTGTTTCTACAATTATTATTCACAGGTGAAATATGAAATAAGTTGGTGAATGTTTAACGGGTATCCGTGTGGTACCGTATTGGATGTCGGGATGTGCCTAAAACGCTAAATTGGGTGGGTCACAGGAAACAGTGTGGGGGAACCTCCCCCCATTCCCCCCCCCTTCCTACGCGCCTGCTTCGACATGCACCTCTTCGAATGAAGTAAGTTGTTATAAATTGTATTTTATATGGCTTGAACAATTGCGCGCTTGCCGTGTTTAGTGTCACGCCAGATGCGCTGCCACGTTCACTGTGCAAATTGTCGCGCACCCAGAAGCCCAGCTTCCTGCATTTAATTGTCAAAAATCAAATGAATGGGCGTAGACCACAGGGCTAGGAACCAGTTGACAAGCGAGTACCACAGGCTGTACCTTTCAATGAATCTTTCCTTACGCCAGTCCTGGATAACCCTCTATTTTCAAATCAAAATAACTTTATTCATCGATTACATTACACAGTAGGCCTATACAGTGCATTGAATTTTTTCCATATTTGGCATAAAACATGGCATGTAAGGGATTAAAGTTAGAAAAATTTACATTACATTATGATATATAATAAATACTGGCTTATTATTTATTTTTTATTCATTTTTATGCTGATTATAGGTTTGTTTATAAATTATTATGTATTGCTTATGGCAGTAAACTGTTAATCGAGGAATGCTTACATAAAATGAACTTGTGTGTGAGCGTATTTTTCTGGATGAATTTGTGAAAAATATTTGAAGATGGACGGAGATGGTAAAAATTATTTTAGAAAATAAATAAAACAAAAAAATATGAAAGTTGGTACAGCGGTACTGATATTAAAATAAATAGTAGATAGAGAAGAGACAAATGAGCCATCTCTTTCATCTCTTCAGTCATCTCCATTCCAGCCATCTGTTCGTTAGAGTGTTGACTGATGTCTTAGGTTGGAATTCATAGTTGGCCCCCACACCTAGGGGCACCCATTGTTGCTATAGATTCGTTTTGTTCATGGGAAATAACATGGAAACAACTGTTACCTTGGTAACAATGGGCGCATTGTTCACGCACGTTCAAGGCATGTCGTTTTAAGCCAGTTGGACAACGTAAACCAAACGTAAACACTCGAAGTTGCCATCCTCTGTTATGACAGACATTTGAAATATGTCCGAATCGCGGGCTAAGGCGATCCTAGTTCCGCGAGTAACCAATAGATCGCGCGCTCAACTAGTGTATGTGTCGTCACTTCCTGCTCAATTGAGGCCTATGCTATTACAACTTCATTCCTTACAACTTCATTCATTTCAACACATATATAATGATTAGTGTCAAGACAGCCAATGATTCTCAACAATAATCATGATCATCGATGTAGGCTCCAGCATGAACAAGTCTTGATTGTAAGATGGGTACTGAGCGGTTGTTTATAAGTAGGTTACATGCAGCTCATCTGTTCTGTCCGTGTCTGTATTTGTTTTCGTTGCAACGGTCAACCCCAACAACTTCCAAACATCGTCCTGGCTTAGGTTTGTGCTGACATACCGGTTCCTGCAGGACACATACAAGCAGCCTGCAATATTTCTTCGGTGTTGACGTGCAATTTTACTGTATACTCTTCCTTTTTCTTTGTTTGCGCGGCACACACTGATACAAAATAAAAATCTTTCTTAATTGTGGGGGTTAACCTTTTACTGAGCTCACGAATTTATTTAGAAAAAGTGAACGCCCGTTTTTAAGACCGGCACCTGCACTTCTTTGTTCAAACCAGGTATGAATAAACAGAATGTTGACAAAATTATAATGTTTTTTGTCGAATATATTAGAGGCTTAAAACAAAGTTCGTCGGGGAACCTGTCGTTGGACCTGGCTGGAACAACTTGAACTTCGACCAACAATCTGTCAAGATTTTCACGGTTCCACACTTGTAGCCTGAAATGGAGTTTAAATAAATATGTTTAACGTCTATTGCAAACTGTTGTAAACAATACTGTATTCCCCCAAATTAGTAAGTTGTATAACACAGGCCTTGCCGCTAGGCCTTCAAACACGGCCATATAGTTTTCCTATCTATTCTTGTAAAAATATGTAAATGATAACCTTTCTACGAGAACTTCCTTCGTCCCAGAGGTTATAGCTCCTAGTTTTTTTAGTTCTTCTTTCAGCTGAACTACCGTACACTTCTTATAATCCATTTTTTAAGACAATAATAACGACTCCTTACGGCAGGTACTACGCAGCCATGACCCGTGCGTGAAGGGTGATACCTTTACTCGACGGCGCTGCACTCTAGCGGCAGAAAGTTTGAACAGGCGCTGTGAATGCACCTTAACTTACGGCTTAGAACAACTAGGAAACAATAACAAATCCAAGGTCTACTGGATTGCCGCTAGGCCTCGCTAGTGCGGCACAGCAGCCGTGCCTTCCCGCGTTTTCTGTCCTGTGATTGGCCAACACTTTCTTTTTTCGAAACCTCATAACTTCCGGTTGTCATTGATCTCGGAAGTTTATCAGAATCGCAAACTAGTGTTCCACTTTTTCGACATGAGATGAGAGTTGTTCGAATAAATTAGATCGAGCTCAAGTCGAATTTTACCAGAATAGGGGTCCAGTAGGTTTGTTCAGCTGACCCCATGGAGCTGTGCGGAAATACGTCATACGAACAGGAAGTAGGGCGTTCCCAGCAGCAACCTTGCGTGGAGAAAACGCATGTTTTTGCAGCACGCTGCGTTTATGCGTGAGATTTCTAAAATGTATTCCCGACATTGCGTTTGTGTGCAGTGGGCGTGACGAGACTATTATCGTACCTAACACAAATATTTTCATTAGTGGAACTCAAAACAGACGGCCGTGGTATATGGCTATTTACTTATTTTACATTTCCTATGTTTCTGTACGTCGTGGGGTAGTTACATACACTTTAAAGTTAACAAATCCAGAACTAGAGCCCATAACCTCAAAACTACTGCTTCTCCATCTTGCCTGCCGTTTTGTGGTTGTGCGCATGCGCACGCACTTCCCGCACTTCTGGTTCACTGCAAAAGTTGAGGTTTGGTCAACTTTTGCAGCACGCACCCAAGTCTCTCCTGATTGGTCGATCTGAGCCCGTCCATGGCGCCCACGCAAACAAACGCAAGGTCGGGCAGCCGGCTTAATGTTCTTGTTTTGTCAGCTGAACGATACCGAGCAGCCAGCGCAGTGTTTACGCGTCAAATTCAAACTAGTGGGTCTAGTTGTAGCATTTATTTAGCATAATAGCTCTTAATATTTAGCATAATAGCTCTTAATATTTGTTAATGTCTGTTAATAATAATAATTGTTATTTATAAACAGTCTAAAACAGCAGGTATTAATCGTGGAACCAGGTCTAGGCCTAGGCCTAGGGGGTGCCTAGCCTATAGGCCTAGGGCCTACCTAGCTTGTAAAATAAACAATATATTAGGCATTTGCGTACACCTACCTGGTACTTGGTAGAAATGGCAATCATTCTGCACAATTGGATAGGGTTACCATATTTCTCAAAAGAAAATCCGGGGCAAACATTTTTTTTCTATTTTCTACATTAATTCTTAATTTTTCCGACACCCAGTCATATTGACTCTACCTAGTTTTGTGCAACAGGGAAATACTTGGGTATGTAAAATTGAAGAAATAAGCATTTGGTTGGGTTGCATATTAATTAATAGCAATTTATTAATAAAGAAGAATGATTAATATATAATTAAGACAAGATTGACCAGGTCCAAGTTTGATTGAGTGAGTGGTATTTACAATTTTACATACTTCTGTGAAGAATGAATTTGTTCTAGAAGTTTCTTGGTTTTTTGCAAGTAACAGTAGAATTCAACACATGATTTCTCAAAATAAGTTTTGACCTGCATTACAGCTTTCACTGTTTCTATTTTAAGTCTGTTTTTTTCATTAGTCCACAGAGCATTCATAACTGAAAACATCCGTTCTACAGGTGCATTGCTATACCTGGCAGCGAAAGGGCGAATTCGACAATTAGAAAAATGTTGCCCTTATCTATATTCTCTGTGGTAAAATGGTTATTGATTTCATTCCATCTATCACTTACTGAAACTTTACTTTCATTCCAAATTTCTAATCTGCCTTCGACGTATTTTTTAATGCGTCCATATTCGTCAAATAGGTCACACTCATTGATATCCTTCTTGACAGACTCTGAAGCATACTTTTTCATTAATTGGAAACTTTTTTCTACTTCCTCCCATGAAAGTTGCTTCTTTAACAAAACCCACGAACAATTATGAAACTCTTCATATGGATATGCCCATTTTTGTATATATTCAACAGAGTTATTGTAAAAAATTTCGGTTGTTTTGTAAAACTCGATCTTAGTAATTAAACCATCTTCTTCTAATTTTTCCAACAAGTCTTTAACGATTTGTGTGAAAAACCTTTCTTCTTTCCGAAGTTTTAATTTTGCGATCAATTCGTCGAGTTCTGTTGCAACTTCACTTGCAGATATCTCTTGCCTTTCCAAGCGTTGAGTTACGGAATTAAAAAGTGCTAGCTGGCTTTGCAAGAAATTCAACCACAACAGTGAGGTCTCGCTACCAAAAATCTGTTTCATAGTTGTTGGACATTTGTCTTGGGAAAGGAAGTATGACTTTAATCCTGGATAGAGGGTGATAATTCTTTCAATTGCAGGGAGCAGTGACAGCCACCTTGTTTTACTGTGGCTAAGTAGCGGTTTGTAATTAATTTCCACAAAACTACAAAAGTCTTCCAAATTCTTTACGCGCACAGTGTAAATATTGAAGAAATGGAATATTTTATAAACAAAAGTTTCGATGTCAATAGGCAAGCAGTCTGCAGCTGTTTGGATACTATTATGAATTATATGCGCGGCACAACCAATGCCATGCAATCACATTTCTTTTCAGTTTCTCACTTAATCTCGTGTGCACATTGTTCTTGCCCTTACGCGCAGCACCACCAAAGTTTGTGTTCGTATTATCAGCAGACAATGCGATAACTTAGTCAATCAGATTCAATTCAGTTAATGTTTTAGTTACATAATCTGAAACTTGCTCGGCAGTTTCACCAGTCAAGTTGGTAAACTCAATTATTTTTACTCTAATTCCTATATTCGGAATAAAGTACCGAACAATGACTGGCACAATTTTGATGTCCTTGTGATTGGACGCATCAATCATCACTGACATAAATGTTGCTGCATTAAGTTCAGCTGTTACCAATGACAGCGCATGTGGGGCCAGTACATTTACGACAATTGCCTCTGTCTTTGTTCGCGCACAGGAGAATTTGTTTTCGAACAACTTTTTAATAATACTTGACGTGCAGTCAATGGAATTAAAACTTTGATTGTGCATTACTGTATGGTATGCAAACGTCCCCTCTTTTGCAGCGATCTCAAGTTCCTCATTTCCAGCAGTTATCTTTGTAAAACAGTCACTAATTTTACGGCTTGTGCACATTGCTTCTAAACCAGATTTGTGTTTCTTCGATTTTAAATGATCCAAAATGTCTGAACGTCCACCATGCTCTATCCCGAACACACTACGGCACATAGAACAATCAACTTTTCCTTCAATTTGCGTATTTCTAGACAAGAATGGATATTCGTCTTTCAGTTTGTCTGTAAAACGACACTTGCGTTTGGCCATTGTATTTTGTCACACACACACACACACGGCACACCACTGGCACAGTCTGTAAGCTAAGCAATGTCACAACGCGAACACAACACTAACTAAACAATGGTGAGGGTGCGGTGAATCATTGACACTGTACTGTGTAATCATTGACATTGAACTGTACTGTCGCCTGCAGGCTGCCCTGGCCTTGAGCTCGACTCACCGCTAAATGACAACATTGGTTACATTGCGCATCCCCATGTTGGCAATAACCTCGATTCTGGTCCCGGCCCGGTCGCCGTCGGTGCCGCGAAATGTTTGAAAGCTGAAATTTGCCACGACAATTTGGAATTTGGATTTTTGCATTTTGGATTTCCGGGACAATTTGGCGTCCCGAAAATTATTTTCGGGACACCGGGACAGCAACAAGAAAAACGGGTACTGTCCCGGAAAATCCGGGACGTATGGTAACCCTACAATTGGATAGCCGTTTTCATCTGTTACGATTATCAGACTCGTCGGACATTGTGTAGAGGTTATGTAGGCCTAACACGTGAGATTTAAAATCCCGCGCAATTCAGCTCTGCTCGAGTCTGATCCTCCCTTTTCAATCGAGCAGGCCGAACATGTTCGACCTGCTCGATATCGAGTTGCTTGTGTCAACTGAACAGCCACCGAACGGCTCAAGTTTGTCAGCTGAACAGCCATTTCTGCTTTCTTGTGCTCTGAACTGTTTGGATCGGGTCAACTGAACAAACCTAGTAATACCAAGATCGCAAACAAAACTTTTGAAAGACTATAAATTCAAATCCCACATTTTGCATGCAGCCCACTGTAATACAAACTTCACTTATTTTATAGTTAATGTATTATTCATTTACGTTTCTAAGAACTTGACGTAAATATTGTATTTTTTGCGTTTTCATACACTGATTGAAGGACGGACAACTTGAATACAAATGCACCGCCTGCGATAAAAAAAAAAACGCTTGTTTTGTCAACGCCCCATCCGCACCTTGTGCCTCCTTATACCTGTGCTTATACTGTGCTTGTGCTTGGAGGACGTCCTTTCCCGGCATTGGCAGTCTGAGACATGCAGGGCAAACCCATTCTGTCATTGTCCAATTTCCCCCTGTCTGTATAATTAGCCCCTTTTCTCATAAACAAGAGATGCCTTAATGTGTTAACGAATTTTAGGAACAAGGCCTAATACCAAAATAAAAACTTAATTGGGAATGTTGGCAGTGGCGTAATTACAAATCCAGGCCCCCCCCCCCCCCCCCAACCCTTCACTATCGACCACTAACTTTTTCATCTTTTGCTTATCTTCAATGCAGAGCCTTCTTGCGAGACATCCATTTTTTTTGCTCGCTCTGCTTCTATACTGAGAAGTCCTAGACGGTGGAGACGTTCTTGGCCCATTGAGTTGTACGCGTGATTCTCAATCAACTTTAATTTTGAAAACGATCTCTCAGCAGACTGCTACCGTAACTGGCAAGGTGAGAAACAAGATGTGTGTGGTACAGACATCGAGAAAACTGGAAGAAATTGCTGTGTAGTCCACTATGAGAAGATGTGTCAGGGCCTTTATTGTGTTAGATTTGCGAATTTCAAGGCTCATTGTGTTTCAAAAGCTCAGAAGCTGCAATGGGAAGTTCAAAGTTTGTTTTTTTACAATTATTTTCGCTGTAACATTCTTACAATATGTATATAGTGGTTTTATTGCAAACATGATGGCCACACTGTTATCATTTCCTCTTATCATTGCATTGCATCAGCCATTATATCGCATTGTGACGTCAGAGTGAACCGAGAGTGCTCCCGATTACTGAATAGGACTAGCATTGTGTGCTAAATAAATAACTAAGTAATTAACCTGGTGCGTACCAGTGAAAACTGAAAACGCCATAAGTTATCCCACTCTTTCACCATGAACAGCTGCAGCCAACTTTAAAAATTAAGGGAGATTGTTTGAATGGTTGAGAGTAGCACGGAGTAGGCCTATCATCATGGGGTATGTTGCTTGTTTGACATGTGGTGGGTCATGGCAGATATTAATCATGGGTGAATGGCAGAGGACAACTCGGTGGCCGCCGATCATTGATTCACATGACTTTTGTAAAATACTACAACCAATTGTTGTTACTACATATACTTGGGTGCACACTGTATGGGCTTCCCCCGGTGGCACCCAAAATTGTATATAATAATTAATATTGTTTCATTGTCTGTTTTTCAATACAGTATGTGAATTTTTACAATTGTTGCAAAATAAAATGTCTTTGTGAAATTGTTCCATTCAAATTTCTTTACAATTTCAAACAAATATATTAAAATAAAACGATTACTTATTTGGGGTCACTTTAAGTTACGGATCTTTTGGATTACAATTTCCATTGTGCCAGTATGTTAGTCGCCCCCGATGCAGGTCGTAAGCGTGCGGTAATATGTAGCGACACAAAGCAATCTAACCAAAACTGGTAATTCTGAGCTCCAGAACTCGTTAAGCTTATTAGGTATTCATCCAAAGACAAAGGAAGTAAGGAAACCAAGCAATTAGTACAAACATTTTATTTCTGAGGAGGTATTGTATAAAATTTTAATGTTAAAATCCACATGTCAAAATCCACACAAACAACCACAAAATTAACAACTCTTGTCAATGCATTCTTTATCAACTAGACAAACAATAAGTTTCATGTATAATAATTCTTGATTTGTTTAATCATTTAAGGTATTACTATTCCAAATATGCTACATATATACTGTAACATTATAAATGTGAGAAAATTGGATCATACAATGGGGTACACCTAAGTAAATTTTCATACCTATAACATTCTACAACCCTTAAAACAAGAAAAGTTACTCAGGGGAAAAGAGTAAAAACATTGCAACACATAAGGCAGAAAAATTACCAAATTATTAGAGATGGACAGATACCAATATCGACAGTATCGGCTGATACCGATTGATACGAGTACTTGAAGATGAGCATCGCTGTATTGCTTGTTAGAGACTTAACTTAGAAACATAATTCAAATGAGTTGTCTTCATAGAGCATTGTAAATAAAGCCTCAACCACAATTATCGGTATCGGGATTGCAATCGCAATCTGGAAATCGTGAAAAAGATAACTTAAATGGTTCTTATGGTGCTGTCACAATAAAACCGTAATGCCCTAACAATTGAGCATGAGAAAATGTACCGTTGCGATCCCGATCTCAATCACAATGCTGACAATTGTGGTTTCAGAATCAGTTGATAAAAAAGTGGAATGGGCATTGGTATCATCAGCAAATTGTGTTATTGGTCCATCTCTAAATATTATTATGTAAAACAATGAATCTTAGAAATGGGTGATTTACTAACCTGGATTTGCAATTTAGGGAATGATATACTGTACAAGGGGAAAATGTCTAGGTGGGACATTATGACATGTGGATTGTGGGAATATTTATGTGTTTGGCCAAATATGTGATCTTTATAAAGGGGGAAATGTTCTTCATGTAGCAGGGGGTTCCCCTGTAGGTAGTGAGGCATCTTTATATTTTGAAGAGTATTTTGTACTGCATGCTACTTATGAATGTCATGCATTGGCACTCTTTTGCATCTCACATAGACAATAGTACTTGGAGAGAAAATTAGTAGTTATTAACTTAATTGAGTATTTATTAAAGATTACTTGATTGAACACATACCTATATTATGTTTACACACTATGGTTATGGTTGATTACAAATTATACTTTGAATTATGTTTCATACTGAAATATATTCAGCTTCAGTCAGATCATGTAAAACAAAAAATAACACAAACACTCAAAACTCCCACAAAGATATGAGATTGACTAAAACATACTGTCAAAATGGGTAACAATAAATGCTGAACAAATAAAGCAAGTACTCATACATACACAATGAACCCAGGATTCATACAAGAATACATTGTTACTTCAGTTATACACTTCTCAAATACCTACGGTATTTTTCAAGGTTTTAGCCAGACCAAAATAACAATACTTCAAAGGGTTACAAAATACGTAATTCTTATTCTCTAGGTACTGACTTCAATCTTGCTACAGTAAAATGTTGTTCAAATGGTTTTTTGTTTTGTTTTAAAAATTGTAAATTTTCATTTGTGTCAAGAATGATTACTAAGTTATTAGTCCTAGGTATCCTAGGTACATTTTCGGAAATATACTGATCAGGTTAATTAATACAAGTAGAAAAGATAATTGGACCTAGAGTAAACTAGACAAAGACTATTAAAAATCAAGCACAAATCACTCAAAATATCGGGAGACATCTTGAAATTGACTTGGACCCTGGATCCCATCATTGCTAGCCCTTAGGTTAAGGGCAGTGGCTTCTGAGATGACAAAGCACTTGTCTCCCTTAGCCCTTCCCACACATAACATTTATCTATTGTTGAAACCCACACCACTATATTAAAACATTGGAAGCATGTTTTCTTAAGTTCAGTTTCAATTTTGATGCATTTAATCATTCTCCCACCCCCCCCAAATTTATAAATGTTGGCACCTAGTCAGTGTACTGCCAGGAATATTTAGTTCCTTAGCTAAATAATCTACTTTTTCACATGCAGGTTTCTGTCAACTTTTTTCAATAGTTTTATTTCATCAGGCAGAGATGATGTTTTTCGTTTTCTAAACATTGCCCAGAAGCATGATAATGAAGTGTTACGGGCCGTTTACATAAATGACTAGTGATTATTGACTAACCCCCGTGTCTAAGCCACAGGCTTCTTTCATTGGCTATGAGTGAGAATACTGGGTTCCGATTGGCTGTGACTAAGATTTGTCTTGATTTGACTAAGGAATTGAAATATGTTCAATGCCTTAGTCAAGTCAAGACAAATCTTAGTCACAGCCAATCAGAGCCCAGTATTCTCACTCATAGCTTAGACACGGGGGTTAGTCAATAATCACTAGTCATTTATGTAACACAACACACACTGATGCTACTGCAACGAGACAGCCGGCAGCTGATTGGTTGCCACGGTACGGGAGATGTGTCGGCTGCCAATCTAGCGGAAAGAATGTTACAGGAAAGGAAGTTCCAAAATTGAGACAATCATTTTTATTACTTTAATGATGTATAGATATATTGTACGTGTAAACAAACTGTTCAACCACAGATAATCCGTTATCTGTGGTTCAAGGGATCAAATAATATTACGTAGAAAATAAAAAAAAAAGTACGCCCAAAAAATATATAAGTAATTTAAATTAACATAGCGGTTAAAAGGAAATCGGTAGAGACCAGCTAAAAACATACATTAACTTGACACAAATGAAAACATCATTACATTATAGGTTATAGAGGTTAAATTTATAAGTTTTGTTTCATTAGTTACTTTAACACCCCATGTTAAATAATCTTAGAACCCAAAAATATGTTTCTCGATATATTACGTAGTCCTACATTTTGTGTAGGCCCTAATGTGTTCTCTGAAAAACCTATAAACAAATTCTACTGCATAATATACCCTACATATTTCAAAACATAATAGAAAAGAAATGACAATCTTTGAACATACTACAGTAGATATTTCTTGAAAGCAAGATCTTTTATCAGGTAATACTGGTATTTATGGTAAAGTATTAGGCCGATTAAAGATAGGCTCTCTTTCTAAATGAACATCTAGTGTATTACAATATTATATATACTATAGTGTATACACCTACTTACAGAACACAACCATGTCAATACTGCATGCATTCTGTTTTGCTGAATGCATCTTAAAACCAACCCTCGGTTATTGTCAGTTAAGTTTTTCTAAATGTATACAATATGCATACATAAACGCATCAACATACATACTAGTAAGTTGATATACCTATATAAGTCTTCTGTTCTCTTACTACACATAGGCCTACCACTCGGACCTATTGGTACATCCTGAAACAAACACAACACCAGTTGATTACTGCACTTTCAAGTAATGGCTAAAATAGGAGCTCACACTAAGGTAATATAATTACAACATTAAATTACATGTACAGGGATTACAATAAAACATATATAAAGGACAACACAAGTTTTCCGAGACGTTTCGGTACAAGACCTTGATCACTCGGGAGTAAGAACTCCCGAGTGATCAAGGAAACTTGTGTTGTCCTTTATATATGTTGTCTTTATCTCTATACCACCACGGTCTACAATTCAGGTAAGCTGTTGGGGTCTATCCTTCTACCTATCATATTGCTAGCCTTTTGGCCTCTCTTTAATCCTGTATATATATATATATATATATATATTAAAACACTAAAGCTTTCGTGGCCAGGGTTTATCAATAAAATTAAAATAATTGCGGGTTATTCCGCCACGTCCTACCTCCATATTGTGCCGACATTTCAGGAACCTTATGGATCCTATCCTCAGGGCGTCGAACTCTCAACTGCACAATATGGAGGTAGGACGTGGCGGAATAACCCGCAATTATTTTAATTTTATTGATATATATATGTGAGAGGGAAATAAGGATAGGAGCCAACAGCTTACCTGAAACCATTTGGCAGGCTGCGTAGCGTAGATGACAAAAAACAAAACAAAACAAAAAACACAACACAAAAACTTCTGGACGTTTTGACGCTTCGGTCTTGGTCACCAGAAGGAGAATACTTAAACTAAAACTATTTACAGTATATACAATGGTTGAACACCAGTGCTGTTGGGGGTAGAGTAAGGAAGGCGGTGGGAGGCGGGGCTACCTGATGTTGAGATTGGGAGGGTCTCGGGACAGGGTTACCGCGATATGGGCTTGTTCCCACCGTCTGAGGTCACTGGCGAGAGAGCTTCTAGGCAGGGCCTTGATGACTTTGGTGTTAAAGCAGCTCTCAAGTCCAAGATTATGTGACATAGCATGTCTTGCCACAGGTTTTTCTTCATCTTGCAGTGTGATGGACTGCCTGTGTCCTGTCATCCTCTGACTCAGGTGGTTAGTAGTCAGGCCCACATACTCGGCCGGGCAGTGCTTGCAGTCCAGTTGGTATACCACATTCTCTGTTTCGCATGTATTGTGCCCCCGAATGGGGTATATCCCTCTCATCACACAGTGGTACCCAGGCCTAAGTGCTCTCAACGGCGTCATTAAGAGGGCCGTAGAAATACTTAGGTCCGAATGCATAGTCCACACTCAAGCCCTCCTCAACTCAGCCTCTCCTCAGCCTCGCCCAACCACCAATCACGGAACGGCATTGCCATGTGGACGGCTCTGTGATTGGTGGTTGTGCGAGGCTGAGGAGAGGCTGAGTTGAGGAAGGCTTGAGTGTGAACTATGCATTCGGGCCTTAGAGCCTCTCCCAAGACTAAGAACCTAGCGGCGTTAATACCCAGTCACTTTCAAGCGTCCCCCCAATCTGGGCAACGTGCTTGTCAACAGAGACCCCTCAACCAACACCGAGAGGGAGGTTACCCAGCCTGCAGGATACTATCCTTGCCGGAGACCTAGATGCAAGACTTGTAGAATGAATCCTCCTGCCACCAACTTCACTGCTCGGGCCACGGGCGTCATATACCCCATTCGGGGGCACAATACATGCGAAACAGAGAATGTGGTATACCAACTGGACTGCAAGCACTGCCCGGCCGAGTATGTGGGCCTGACTACTAACCACCTGAGTCAGAGGATGACAGGACACAGGCAGTCCATCACACTGCAAGATGAAGAAAAACCTGTGGCAAGACATGCTATGTCACACAATCTTGGACTTGAGAGCTGCTTTAACACCAAAGTCATCAAGGCCCTGCCTAGAAGCTGTCTCGCCAGTGACCTCAGACGGTGGGAACAAGCCCATATCGCGGTAACCCTGTCCCGAGACCCTCCCAATCTCAACATCAGGTAGCCCCGCCCCCCACCGCCTTCCTTACCCCACCCCCAACAGCACTGGTGTTCAACCATTGTATATACTGTAAATAGTTTTAGTTTAAGCATTCTCCTTCTGGTGACCAAGACCGAAGCGTCGAAACGTCCAGAAGTTTTTGTGTTGTGTTTTTTGTTTTGTTTTTTGTCATCTGCGCTACGCAGCCTGCCAAATGGTTTCAGGTAAGCTGTTGGCTCCTATCCTTCTTTCCATCTCACATATGTACTAGCCTTTAGGCCTGATCTATATTTCCTATATATATATATATATATATATATATATATATATATATATATATATATATATATATATTTTATTATAAAGTACTATAGGCTACTTTTATGGAATATATACTGTATATATATACGTCGACTAATATATATACTAATATTTTAAACGACAAGTAAGTGCAGTAAACGTGACGTAACAACCCGTGGTACTATTTATAATTTTAACAATACATATATAAATTAACAGTACTTTATAATAATACATAATATTTTTTAATTTTTAATAATGATATATAATAATAATCCTTATATATATAATTAGGACTGCCTAACGATGTAATTTTTTGTGATTGTTGATATTAATTTTAATTTTTAAATTTAATTTTAGTAATGGTATTTTACTTTGCATAGAGCATCCACACAGAGTATAGTGGGGGCTGTCTCATTGGAAGTCTTCGAGCATTAGTTACAGCCAACCCTTTATCCAGAAGGTCTTGTGCCACATTGATAGTCTTACCATCTTGTATACCAGTCAGGCTAACGGACATTTCCATTAACTAGAACAATAAAGATTATTAAACCAAGTTTTGTCTGTTGAATTTTCATGAGTTTGCATAGAAAATAGGATATACAGGAGAAATGTTAGTTCCATTCAGAACTTTTTCTACAATGTATATCAAGAATAAAAGAAAAAATGAACCACTAGATCAGAGGCTATGAACTAACCAGCAAACCTCCTGTGTAACAAAGAAGAGTAGGCCTAAGCATATTTTTGTCGACGCCTACGTACTTTGTTAGTACACATTGTGTAGCCTATGTCGACAGATTGATTAATCAAATTAATTAAATCAAAGAAAATGACGAAACAAAGACACTCGACGAATAGACGCCAATAGGGAACATGCATACGATTTTTTTTAGTGTAACAAGTACTTAGTTTTATAGTCTGGTGTCCAACAATTGCATTTCCAAAAGTTTTTTTTTTTTAATTATTATTGAACGGGTCTAATAATGAATTGAATATCACATTTATTTGAATTTCCTCTTGCCGCGAAGAAACGCGCGCTGATTCGTCGGCGGCCTCTGTGACGCAGTATGATGGTTTGGCCCGCGAGCGCGCGACTGCTACACCTGTGTTTCAGTGCATGATGAGCGACCATTCACGCCCAACGTCGTGTTGTTATCAGTAGCTCGTATTGCATGAACTAAAATGACAGACGGAGGCTTTACAAAGGCCAACAGCACAAATTTACCGCAGATAGATGGTTTTATGGTGGCGAATTTCTTTGCGGGAAATGATCACTTCACTGGAGCGGAGTTACGGGATGTGAAGAATAATGCCAGTCACACATATTTTCTTGACTTCTTTTAGCCTAGTGTCTTACCACATAATTTGTTGTTTTTATACTCACGATCATATTTATTTTATACAATAAAAAATTATATATAAAATACAATGTGCCTTACAATACATACATTAATTTTGTCGTCATTATTCCGATGTGTTAATTATTTATCTCCGAAGTCCAAACCAAATCCCATCATGATTGATTTTGTAATACTAAATAATATGTAAAATATGTACATAGTAATACGCCCCCCCCCCCGAAATTCCATGTCGTATTGAGTGGCATTTTGAAAGGGAGATTTCGTGACGATATCGAGCTGGTTTAGTAGTCCCAACACTTCTTAAATGATCCCTTGACCTTGTACTCCCTCACAGCTGCAAAGAAGACACTTGAAGTCTTGTTGATAGTCGAGAGCTTGGATGAATGAGGGTCATGGACACTTCCCCCTCCCCCCTCCCTACAGATGCCCCCCCAAAACATTGTGAATGTAAACAATACTTAGTTTATGGATCAAGCAGATGTTAAATCACAATTTTTATTATATTCCTCTTTATTTATTTATAACTTGAATTACAGCACATTATACTGTGATTACAGTTGCTAACCCTGTGACAAATTTAATAACCTCTAACCCACCACTACACGCTTAAACGTTTATCCTTCCAATCCCTATACTGAGTTCATTATCTAATCTAAAATAAAACACATTGAAATGATCTTGGCAGCAAAACAACATCGATGTCATTGATATAGGGTTCTTACTGACATCTCGTCTCGCTGCTTCCAACCACTGTCTTTGTCGTTTATTGTTTTTTGGAAAACAAACCGTGAAAACAACATCAATACGTTGGAAGATAGGCGAACAATCACAGACCTGATATACTTGTTCAAAATCTTACGTGGTATGGTAGATATAAATGTAATCAGTGATTTTAATTTCCGTGTACCCAACAAAAATACCCGGAATCGTGACGTGTTCCTGACTCCTAAGTGTAGAATAGATGTTTATAAATACTCATGTTTAAATAGGCTTATGTGCACTTATAACGCTGCAGTCAAGAAGCAAGATGACATTGACATCCATCATTTAGAACTAAGTGCTTTTAAAAACATAATTTTTAAGATGTATAACTTGCAAACAGGGTTGTTCAACGTGTAAACCAACAAACAATTCTTCACGCTCACACATACACTCACAACACACGCACACGCACATGCACACGCACACACACACTCTCACGCATACACTCAGAACACGCACACGCACACGCACATGCACACGCGCACACACACATTTACTTACTTGTCCACGTTTTATTTACTATGTGTTTTTGTATCTTATTTTGTTCAATTACTGTTTTCTTTCTATCATGTTCTGTAGTCTAGTAGGTATATATTATATCACACTTGTGGGGTTCGTCCCCGTTGTTGATAAATACACAATAATAATCTTCTCTGGAGTCTTTACACTTGTGTTAGTACACATGGGTACTATGCACCACTTATAAGCGCCAGAAGATGTTTTAGTCTCCATAGTGCACAATGTTCGATGAGCGGTGTGGGCGAACGCGTGCAGTCGACTGCGCGACACCGGCAGACTACTATCATGTAACGTCACTAGCGATTCATCATGGCGGCGGCCGTTTTTTCGCGCCAAAAGAGTGAACGCAACTAAAACTATTATTTTGAGGGGTAGAATGACTCGATTTTTAAATTGTAAAGACATAATATCAGTTAATATCGTGTACAGATTTTAAAAATCACATTAGAAAGTTAAGTGCAAGTTCCCTATTGTAATTATTTTGTATTGCATTGACTTTAATGTCAACCTTCACTCTCTCGTCGTCATATTCAAAGATAACGCTGTTGGATCCTATCCCTACACTAAAGGACTACTACAGCTGATTGATGTCTCTATAGCTGATCAAGGGTGGGTGTACAGTAGCCTAGGTTATACATATGTTAATAAAACTAAAAACACAACGGGTTGTTCAGCCACATCGGTAACACTCACCAAACAAACCGTTGTGTTTTTCATTTTATTAACATTAACCCCGGCCACGAGAGCCTTTGTATTTGTCATGTAAAAGTGGATACTTTATAACTTTTACTGGTATTAATCTCCTTCTTGGTGATTTATGGATATTTGAATTGGGTCACTTAGTTTGTCATTTATTGTTTCTTTCACAATTAACAGGGAAGGATACCTCTACGTCAAAAACCACAAAAAATTTTCATTTTTAAATTATATCACAAGAATGGGCTTCGAAATCGAAAATCTGAATCAACAGCGCACTGTGGTTTAGTAAACCCTACACATTGAATGCGCTAAGTCGTGACTTAAATTATAATTAATATGTTTTTTTTATAAATAATCAATTTAATTACTAATTTTCGAATTATAATCAAAATACTACTCTTATGGTTATAATATTTTATTCAATCTGTAGGGCTTACCAAAGCAAAGTTCGCTGTTGATTTAGATTTTAGATTTCTTGTTGCAATCTTGAGATATAATTTAAAAATGAACATTTTCTGCGGTTTGTGACGTAGAGACTACACTTTGCCCTTAAGGTATGTGCTGTGCTCGGCTATTTCAACAGCCCAGCTCGATTGTTACTTCTGGTTATTATGACTTGTGTAAGCATTTTTATAATAATTAGAGTAGTTATTGAGGGCAACTATTGCTGTAACTTTGCTGACTGCTCAGTTACCACTCTCTGGTCTCTCTGATGGGAGGGGGTGTATCGAGTGGTTTGATTGGTCATTTATGACGTTTGTGATCTGAGTAGGGCTAAGAGAGGGGTGACAGGAGTATGACGTAGGGAAGTCTACTTAAGGGGTGACACGGGTGTAAATCGGGGCTATCAACGACTATCGTGAACGAGTGAGAGACCTGTGCCAAGGTAGTTCGGTGAGGAAAGGAGGAGGAATCCAGGAGAGGGACCCAGGAGCGACACGAAGTGTACTACGCCAGGCAGTCCGTGGGCTGTACCGGGGATCGAATCACCAAGCCGACTACCGAGGAGCCAGGACGTGGGACCAGTTTACCGCACCGTACCGGCACACCGTGAGGAAAGAGGTAAATCAGTCAATAGAATCGTAACGTAGATAGTCCATAGGCAGGTTCGCCACGTCTCAGCCTCGTTAGGATAAATGTTCTTAATCAATAAATACGTTTCCTCTTGTGTTTGAAACTAGTTTCTTATCATTTCAAATCACTACTGTCCGAACTCTGGTACGTCCTATAAAAGATCCCAGTAGTGTAGGTGAGAACTGTCCCGGGAGTTACGCCCCAGTACATCTACGGGTACGTCATCGGCAGTCCGTGGGTTCGAGTCCGAGCTATCGTCGTTGGACTGAGGAGACGGTAGGTTCTCGCTACATGACAATATTGCAATTCTCTGGGGCTTGTTGTCGCGAATAATTTACTAAACAAGGAGGCACTGACTTACCCTTCCCTTCCCGACGTTTCGGGCAAGTCACATCTCCCATCCTCAGAGGCTCTCACTCGACCAAGTGCATCTCGAGCTTCGTAGTCGGTTCGCGGCTACGAAGCTCGAGATGAATGTCGTCGTGTAAAACATTTAAAAAACTGAGGGGGAGAGCAAATTAAAGTGGCTTAAATGGGAAGTAATGTGCAACAGTACTGTTTTTATTATTTGTTTAGTTAATTAACTGTAAGGAAATACTTTTTTATTACAGTAACGTGGACAACAGGCTGGAAGGAAGATAGTAAGATACAAGCGGCCGAAATGAAATTTATCCGCAGTATGGCTGGAATATCAAAAATGGACAGAGTCAGAAGCAGTGAAATAAGAAAAAAGGTAGGAGTGGAGAGTCTGATGTTTAAAATGGGGAGAGACAGATTAAAATGGTTTGGCCACCTTAAGAGAATGAATGAAAAGAGCATACCAAGACAGACATTTGAGAAAACTTATAAGAAGAGAAGAGTAGGAAGACCACGGGACAGATGGCTGGACCAAATAATACAGGACGTGGAAGCAAGAGGAGAAGAATGGACGGTGGTTGAGTTGGAGAGATGGTGGGAGGACAGAGCTAGATGGAGAGAGCTGGCTGGACGAAAGGAGAGGGAGGAGAACAATTGGTGATTAGGAGCTGAAGGAGATGAAGAAGATGATGCATCAAGACTGGCAGACTGGTGCTGATTCCTGAATGCCCTAGTATTTGGTGGCAACACCCCCTTACCTGACAATGTTGGAACAAGGTGTACAGATAAAAAAATAAAAAAAAAAATTACAGGATATTTTTGCTTGAAAGAAAGGCAGCCCTTCATTATGCTACTGGGGAAGCACATACAAGGAAACCAGTAGCTGACAACTGTATGGCACGGACGATCAAAATAGCAGTCGGGCATTAACTTGTGTGAAACGGTGTATCTCTACTGCTTGGTCAGATCTAGCATGATGACATAACCAACCCATACACCCTACAAAATATGTACATAATACATTACCGAAAGATTAAGTGAAATTATAGTCGCCGTCCAATCTTTCCGGCTAGTAAGCGTATCGAAGTAGTCGTAGCACTGGATGGAGAAGTCTGTCTGAGGAGTAACTGCAGGCATAACTTTACCCAAGGAGCAGAGGAATGCTTGAGCAGGTGCACGTCCAAACTTCTTGGCAAGATAATAGAGCGAGTCCCTTGAGACGGACACGAGACCTCCAGAATCCACTTTCAAAACCTACAATTAAAATTGAAATCTAGATCCAGTTATGCAAGTGGGACCAGTTTATTACTTCAAAGAGATTTTGCTATATTAAACTTACAAGGATCTCAGGCCCAGTTTTGGAAAATGCCACTATCAGGCCTCTATGATAAGAATCATTATGAGCAGCCGCACAAAATAATCCTAATGTCAAGGCATTGGGTGGAATTTGTAACTTTGTATGATTTTCTTTATAAAATAACCTGAAAAAAGTTAAAATTAACAAGCATACATTAAATCACAGGCTAATGGCAGAAACAAACTGTTTCCCAATGGTAGCCTACACCCTTGGATGCCAAGAATTGTATGAAGTGCTAGCATACACTATAGTGAGTTACTTACGCCATTATTTCCAAGAATTCGGAGAAGTTCTGTAAGAAGAATCGAGCAAAAAAAAAATGTGGACCAAACGTGTCCGCACATATGATTGGAATCTCATGTCCGCGCTTTAGCCAGTGTGGAATTTCACAGCTTGGAATCAGGTCTTTAGGAGCCATGACGTCGTCTGGGTAGACGACAAACTTGGGTCTCCTCAACTGTAAATGTCAGAGATACAGTCAGTAAGTCACTGGAGAGTGGAGACTCCTTGAACTATGAACATATTTGACTAAAAATTACGTTAATAATTTAAAACTAACTATACAACCCATACAGTAAGGATGACATCAGGTAGTAAAATCACTAACCGAGTCCAAAACCAGCTTTAAAAACAAAACAAAAAAACAACATTCATCAAAAGTAAACATATGCATAAGAAAGGCAAAAAACATAGCGGCTGATTAAAAATTCTAGCATATGACACGCACCCCAATTTTAGACCCTGCAAATATGTAGTGAGAAAAGGTGAGCTTATGCAAGAAAATAAAGTTAAAGGCCCCCTTAACCCAAACATACATGTCGAGTAATTTGACGCCGACGCCTTTAGGTAAGTGGAATGAAAAAGTCCCACAGCACAGGTTTATTTTTGTCTGTGACGTCGACCGATACAGGTTCCATCGTGTGGCTGCGAGAAACAACGTCTCACTTCCACGTCTCGTTACTTACTCAATTGTAGCCCGATTTTCAAACGAGTGACATCGGCGTAATCTGTGAATCAATGTGATTTTTTGGAGTACCGTAGTTGTTATTGTTGAATCTAATATATTGCGAGGTTGTTATGATGATGGAGACAAAATCTTGCAATCGCCCGCGCGCGATACCGTGATCACACATAAGGCTTCAAACGACTGAAATAATTGTAGTACGATTATTGAATGTGGTACCAATTCTGTATCAAACTGTAAGCTTCATACAATGGAAACAGATTTTAGTTGTACCTACAAACAAATTACTTACTTACTTACGATGTGTTGTTTGAAACAGTGTTGTCGCAATGAGCCGAATGTAGCCGAAAACGCATTTTTTCGTGGTAATCAACATATTTGTACCACTTTTACTTTCAAAGAAATGAGCAATCTTACATGTCATTTTAGACTTATTTTGCTGATATACACCTCTATTGAACATATTTTTCTTCGAGTATGCGCATTAGTGGAGAATAAAAATATATCGATAGTCGAAAGAATGCCTCGAAGTTGATAAAAGAATTTCACTAAAAGCCGATCGCAATTCCTGGCAATAGTCGTTTTTAATTACAAATTCTTGATTTTTGCCATATAATTGCAATAAAGTGCCGTTTTTTAAATAATAAAAGCAATAAAATCAAATTATTTATGCTATTTTTCCAGATCTCTAACTACACTGTATCTGTGTGATGCCAAGTAAGAGATAACTTACATCAAGGAAAGGATGAATAGCTGGCCGAGTCTTAGCAGATATCTCGAAGTCCAAGAACGCCAATCTATCATCATCAATTGGAATGATGTGCACACCATGGCTTTGCAATGACAGAAGAGCATCTTCCAAACTTGCAAATTTCATCAGCTCATAGTCAAACTTTTTCTGAAATACCACCTAAGAGACAAACAACCATGTATATGATGGACAAGAAGCTTAGCAATTCATAGTTACCTTACAAACCAGCCCGTATTTTTTATGAAGCCAAAAGTCATAACAACATATGTTTTATATCAAAATGAAAAATATAAAAAACACTGTTTGGGTCATTATTTGGTTGTATAGTTATCACTGAGCATATTTTTCTATAAAAGTGGCAAAATAACCATTATACATATTGGGGATGTACTTTTCAGCATAATTGGCCCCAAAGGTGATCTCTCGGGTAAATAAATACTACTACTATAAATTACTATACGTACTATAATACAGGGTTGCCGTTTTTGCGGAGTTTATCCTCTTTTGCGGATTTTTAGGGTGCCTCGCGGACATGAGGATTAACGGTCAAATTGGTGGATTTTCTACTATTATTGTAAAAACCGTGAAATTTACTATAATTTGAAAATTCCGCCATAAAGAACGATTTAATAACGTAAAAAGTAAAGTTGGACAATCTACACATGAACCCGCCGCATAGACACGATGTCTCAAAACACGTGTTCAAATATCGAGATTTCAACTGTGTTTTTGTAAGTTGTCTTACTATACTAGCAAGCAGAGGGTGGAGCTTGTGTGGGTGACAGCCAATGCGGTACGTAAAGCGTTGTGATTGGTCTAGTAGTAAATAGCGTCCTCTATCGTCAACTTTGCAGAACGTGTGTGTTTGTTTTAGTGTACCATAGAGCGCGTTGCCTGTGCCTCGTTGGTAACCCAGCAGAACCGTGAGCGTGAGCCCGTGACGTGACGACTGACTTTCCTATGAGTCTATGCTGTTATTTGCCTGGTATTCACTCGTGGAAAATTACGCAGACGGCTGTTTGTTTAGATTTGTACTCGATTGCGTCGCTTGTTTCTTGTTTATATATATATATATGATAGGTAGAAGGATAGACCCCAACAGCTTACCTGAATTGTAGACCGTGGTGGTATAGAGATAAAGACAACATATATAAAGGACAACACAAGTTTTCCGAGACGTTTCGGTACAAGACCTTGATCACTCGGGAGTAAGAAGACTACTGACTAACTAACCTAACCTATGAACTAAACTAGCTGGCCCTATTGGCTGTTGGGGGGGGGGGGGGGGGGGAGAGTGGCAGAAAGAAGGGGTTGGGAGGCTAGGAAGGTGGTGGGGGAAGCAGGGACATAGTTCCTCTTCACCGGATGTTTAAGTTGGGTGGAGTGCGAGATTTAGTTTTCCACTGATGGGCCAACTCCCATCTTCGTAGCTCTCCTGGATTGCAGCTGGCAGGAAAAGATTTTATGATCCTGGTGGTGAAGCATGAATGGAATGGTAAGTCATGTAGTGCTGCATGTTCTGCCACGGGCTTCTCCATGTCTTGTTGGTTTACACTCTGTCTGTGTCCCGTCATACGCACACTGAGAGGGGTGGTTGTGAGTCCTACATACTCAGCCGGACAGCGAGTGCATCTGAGCTGGTAAATCACATTGTCCGTGCTACAGGTGTTATGGTGCCGGATGGGGTAAACTCTGCCTGTGGCTTGGGCCTCAAAAGTAGTGGAGGGTGGATGCATAATGCATGTCTTGCATCTAGGCCTATTGCAGGGGTAGGATCCTGTAGGCTGAGTTGTTGTGGTTTCTCTGGTTTGACAGTCGCGTCTAACCACTAGGTCTCCGATGTTGGGAGGACGTCTGAATGCCACTCTGGGGAGGGCGCTGAATATGTCCCTGGTTCTCGGAGAGGCCTGGAGAATATTAAAGCCATTCTTAAGGATGGCATGAAGAGCTTGGAGACCTGGGTGCCACTCGGTGGTTAGCGGGATAATGTCGCAGGTTGCGGGAGGTGTGGTCCTCGGTGGGCGATGAACTTGCTGCTCCACCCTGGCTCGGTCGTAGCCTCTGGCCACAAAAGCGGTGGTTATTCGCTGGCAGTAATTGGCAAGGTCACGATCGGTGGAACAGATGCGCCGTCCCCTAACCGCCAGTGAATAAGGTAAGGCATGTTTAGTGTACGTGGGATGACAGCTATCGTGATGAAGGTACTGTTGGCTATTGGTGGGCTTGAAGTGGACGGTCGTTCTAATGTGGCCTTCCTCGAGGAATACATCAACGTCCAGAAAGGTGATGTGATGGGTCGAAGTATCCCAAGTGAAGTTCACAGGGCAAGATGTGTTGAGCTCCAGTAGGAACGAGTCTAGGGCTTCACGTCCGTGTGTCCAAATCACGAAGGTGTCGTCAATAAACCTAAGCCAGCAGAGGGGTGTGCACCCCTGTTTTGCAAGAAAATCCTTCTCCAGCTTCCCCATGAACAAATTCGCGTAGGACGGAGCCATACGAGTACCCATGGCTGTACCTTGAACCTGTAGGTAGTGCTGGTCCTTGAAGCGGAAGTTGTTCTTACGTAGCACCATATGGGCTAGCTCAGTGAGGAACTGAGTGTCGGGTTTGGAGTGGCGAGGTCGTTGTCCCAGGTAGTATTCGATTGCAGATAGGCCTTGGGTGATTGGTATATTCGTGTACAAAGATGTTACATCGATAGTGGCCAAGATGGTGTTGTCCGGTAGAGGGGTGTTCATTTTGCGTAGCTTGTCGAGAAAGTCAAAAGTGTCGCGTATATGTGATTCAAGGCTGGTGGCGAAAGGTTGAAGAATGTATGGCTCCGTCCTACGCGAATTTGTTCATGGGGAAGCTGGAGAAGGATTTTCTTGCAAAA